>CANXYC012056204.1:0-14149 GCA_948193065.1 Aleurites moluccanus | reverse complement strand
ATCCATTCATATCCAATTAACCATTTCTAACATCAATTAACAAATCCTAACACTAATTCAATATATCAAATCTTACAACTTCAAATAACCAACACAATTTGGGGATTTCCATTCAATTGGATAAATTGGAGCAAAATAACCGTAAACCCATTCAATTCAACCTAAATAAACTCTAAATCATCAATCAAATTAAACAAAACAACTCTTACCTCAAATTGCTCAAGTTGGCCAAAATCTTCCCTTGGATTTTCCTCTTAAACCTTTGCTCCAAACTTCAAATCAAGGATGGAAATGGATTAAGCTACCATCAATTAATATTTTTCTATAAACTTTCTTAAGAAATCTATAAGAAATATGAAGAATGGAAGATGGAAAATGAGCAAATATGGTTCGGCACCATGAAGAAAAGAAAGGAAATGGTGATAGCCGAAATGTTTAAGGCAAAATAAAGACAAAAATCAAATGGAAAATTATAACTAAACCCTCAAACTTCCATCCTTTACACTTTGGTCCTTAAATCTTCTGTAATTTATTCTGACAATTCTGTCAGGATTTAGATATCAGAGTTAGGAGTCGATATGCTTATTTTAATTTATCCTTGTTTATAAAAATGGTTCTGGAGTCATTTTGTAACTCCGACCGACCACTTTCCACTATTCACCTTGAATTTTCATTTATTTACAGAAATGGCATTACTTACTTTTTCAGTGTTCCTAAATAATTTTCACTTCTTTCTTTTTATCAAAATTAAACATAAATTATGGTCATCTTTTACCCTCAAATCAACTTTAGAAATTCTTTTGTTGACCAGACTGCTCATTTCTCGGCAGTGTTCCTAGCACCGCCGATTTCTAGAAAAGTTTCAAGTTTGCTTTCTAACAGTGTCTCTAAAATTATTTCCCACCATTTCAAGACTAAAGGACCACATACTGAGGATAAATTCATGCATGATAGTTATAATATTCTAGGGTATTACATTGTGGGACCCACCCTTTCTAGAAACAAGCCAAGGTGGCCGGCCAATGAAGAGGGAAAATGAAAATTTTTTATAGAAAATGATTAATGGACTTATTAATTAATTGGAAAAGTGACAAATCACCAAATCTAGAATTTTCTAATTGTCTTATCTTCATTTCTTTTTGGAGTTGGTTTTAGTGTATAAAAGATAAGTTTTGGCTACCAGTAAGGTTCTTTATAGGCAAAATCCTAGTAACTTGGAAATTTGAAGAATTTTTTTTAATATAACTATAAGTAATGTAATTTTATGTTAAACAGTATCTAAATGGAAATTAATTGAATATGTAGATTCAAGAGTGAATGAAAGACAATGATGAATACTATAAGAATGTGAGCAATGAACCAAGAAAATGGACTTGGAAATGGAAGGAATTAATAAAGTGCTATAGAAAGTGCTCTATGAGGTGAGTAATGTATACATCATTATGCATACCCATGTTTTGATTTGTTGACCCAATGAATATGTTTCCTTCTTGATTAAATGCCACTTTGTTATTGATGATCATTGTTTGATCTTCCTAAAGATTGAAATTTATCCATATTTATTGATTGTTATTGATATGGAAATGCCTTTTGTGTACTAATTGACAAGTAAACTAATGTGAATCGATCGAAAGCCATTGTACCATAATGTTCCTAATGATTACTGGCTATTGATATTGATTTTCCTTGACCCATTTTACATGTGAATTTGACAGAGCTAACGCTCTGACAGGATAGTGGGAATATACTGTCGGTGATGTGCACATTGTATTACTGATGCCCTAGCTGGAAGGAGCTATGGTCCTGACCATAGGGTCTGATCAGCCTTATGCTTACTGATACTGATACTACTGGAGACTGTATGTTCGCATATAGTCTATACTGATACTACAGGAGACTGTATGTTTACATATAGTCCATCCCTTTATCTGTCTTATCTATATGATACGAGTATTACTTACTTGTTCATTGATTCCAAACTTATACCTTTTTGCTTACCACTGATGGCCATTCTATCATCGATTTAATTGTTATCTATTCCTAACTTCCAAAGATATTTGGTGTGCAAATAATTAACCTTAACATGAAAAATGAATATACTGATATTCATTCATTGTATTCATTGTTATTAAACTTTCATTGGTATACTAAGTTATCATATACCCTTATCACATGTGTAATTATATATGCATACTCACTGAGTATTTTTATACTCACCCTATTCTGGTTTATAATTTTTACAGGAATGAGATAGTGAAGGTTGATTCCAAGTCAATTTGTTCTCCGACTTGGAATGTCAAGTACAGCAAGGTAGAATATTATTCACTAAAGGTTATAAGTGTCCACTCATAGAGCTCCATGGTACTGTGTATAATTAGATAATTGAGTACTATAATGATGTATGAAAATTAGAACAATTGGTAATTCAGTGGCATTAAAAATTATAATGTGTAATGCATAATGATTGAAAATGTGAATGATAATAAAGTAATAAAGACAGTGACAAAGGTAAATAATAAAATGAAATTTTCATGTTTTGAAAAGATTTAGAAGTGCTATAAATGACTGTTGACCTGTGAAGTTGAGGGTATAAAGTTGGCAAATTATTGGGAGTATAAAATAATTTTTAGTGCAGGCTGTGTAATTTTTGAGAGACCCAGTTTTGGGTCGGGATTAATGTTAAAATTACAAAGGGGACTCTGAAAAATTTTCTATAAAATTTATAAGTAATAAATGGGATTTAAGTATTGATTAATGAATTAAAATTGACTGAATGATTGATGAATTGACTGTTTAATGGGTTCTACGGGTTTTCAGTGACCTTAAGTCTACCCGTGCCCTAAGACAGTCGCGGCCCAAAAGTGGGTCGTGACAACGTTCATCCATTGTTTCATGTTTCTATGTTGCGTAAAAATGTGTCTGATCCATCACATATCCTAAAACCACAAACCATTGAGGTTGATGAAGACTTGACTTACGAAGAGACACCAATGAAGATAATAGATCAACAAGTCAGGCAATTGCGTAATAAAGAGATCCCAATGGTTAAAGTGTTATAGAAGAATCATACAATGGATGAATGTACCTGGGAGAGTGAGCATGACATAAGAACAAGATATCCATTCTTATTCTAGTGACGAGATATGTATAATTTAAAATTCAAGGACGAATTTTATTGAAGGAGAGTAGAGTGTAATACCCACAAATTTCATCCATAAGACCTTAAATATCTATTATTTAAGTATAAATAAAATTAATTTAGACATTAGAATATCATACTTGTGCAATTTGACAAATCGCTAAAAATCGACCAGGTAGACAAGTAAACACATCAACATTTTGATTAACGAACGGGTTCAAAATTTGAAATTTTTAATATCACCATTAGACTCATAAGCTGAAAAAATATATAAAATATTGTTTCAAAATTAAAATGGGACAAAAAGATAAATAGTTAAAACTTTCGAGTTAAAGAATGCGAATACGAGAAGTGTCGAGGGAAAAAATCTAATTAACAGAATGTTAATTTATATAAATTCTATCTAATTCTTCATAAAATGGAAAACACTCCTCCTTCCACCATTAAAGGCAGCCAAGTCTCCTCCTTCTCCAAAAATCCACTAATTTCATCCAAACTTCTAATAAAATCGATAGAAAACTTGATTAAACTAGTTTCCATCTAAAATTCCAAAAAAATTAAAGCTAGAAATTGAAGAGCAATCGAACCTAAATTTTAGCCACACTCTGAATTTAGGTAAGGATTATGTTTTCTTCATTCTTTTGATTCATTTAAGCTACATAAGTGATTAGAAACATGATTAGATCGATATATTTCAAGATTGGATCGAAATTGAAGAAAATCTAAAACTAGGTTTATGTTTGAAATGAATTTTCTGTATAGGATTTCATAATTCTAATTAATATTTAAATATGTCAGTTATCATCCATTTAAAGCTAAATATGTGGTAAAATTATTGTAGAATCGAAGGAAACCGAAGAACACTGCCTTTTCCTGTTATAGGCATTTTATTGCATAAACGATCAAATTGTCGGTTCTGGGGAGTCATATGTATGTTATTATGCATGTTTAAACCTTTATTTGATCAATTTGAAATGAATATGAAACCTGCATCCTTTTGACATTTTCCATTCCTTTGAATTTTCCTTGAATTCAAGCTCTGATAGTGTTGTTTATTGATGTATATAAACCCTGTTTGAGAGTGCCTTTGTGTTTGTTGCCATTGGGGCTTGAATTGTGAACTTTGGATTTTGATCAATATGTCCCAAAACTATATTTATTTGGTCTTAAAGTGGTGCACACCAAGTGCTCGACAAAATGACCTTTGTTAATTTCCTTAAGAATCCAATTATTACCAAATTTGCTAAAAATGGTGACTTTCTTTGTCACCAGTATAAAAGTGTCTTCTTGATATATTTTAAACTTATATCCTAAATGACTTCTGTGGCATTTTGCCTGTACTATAATGTTCCTTTTTTACAGCTCAGTTGAGCTAAAGTTATAGAAACAAAATCTTGTTGATTTTCTTGCCTATTTGTTATTTTATTTGCTATCTTTAGCCTATTCTAATGTTTGTATGACAGAGCTACCTTACTGATGGGGTAGTGGGTAAATACCATCAGCATTGTACACAATGAAATTTCTGTGATACCCTAGTTGGGAAGGATTAGGGTTATGGTCCTAGCCATAGGGTTTAATCCACCTTATATTATTTACATATTATATTGATAATGATATGCGTTTCATGGCCCAGTTTCTTTTATATATACATGGTTATTATTTCTCTCAGTGCCTGTACATCTATATTTGATGTCTATAAACCATTTTCCTTGATTTGTTCCTTTGGTGTGCTATCTATGAGCCAACTTTTAACACTATTCATTTATTGTTTCCTACCTAGCTTAATGTGTGATAATACTCACTGAGTATGAAAATACTCATCCTTTTAGTGTTTTTATCTTTTCAGGTTGTGAGTTGAGCTAGTCCAAGATTTTTTCATTAGTGGATCCAGCTGAGTTATAATAATGTAAATATATTCCTTGTATATATTTTAGATGCCCTATAGATATGTAAATTATTGGGATGATTAAGCTTAGTATAGTTTGTAATATTATTAGTTACTGATATTATATATATATGAGATGTGTTGAGATCAAATATGATCACAGATGATAACAGATAGACTAATTATATGGATATAGATATGTTATAGCAGGTGATGTTTATAGGTTATAGAAAAGTTCTATGGGTGTCGGTAGCCTTATGTTTTTCCTACATCCTAGAACCATCATGTTCCAAAATTGGGACGTGACAAACATGTTGACAAGCCAAATTTAAAATGGTCAATTTTGACTCATCTCATGTTGGCTCGTTAAATGTTGGCTCAACAAATGTTATCTCATCATAAGTTGGCCTTGACAAATGTTACCTCACAATATGTTGACTCATCAAACATGCTATGTACTAGAGCAGTATGTATATTATGTGATCATAAAACGATATCCCTATTAATGACAATGTGTGTGTGTGTGTGTGTATTATTTATGTTCGAATGTGTTCCATGATATTGAATGTATGAGCCTTTAAGTATTTTATAAGAGGATCTATTCTCAAAGAATTGATAATATAAGGGCAGATCATTCTTGTACAAATATTTTAAATATTCATGATCATAGGATTAATAATTGGGCATTATTAATTTCGGAAGACCATCACCTTTGTTGTTTTTTACAATCAATATGAGATATAAATGATTGTAGAGATAATGAGTATCATGCTACTTAACATGTGATGTCAAAGCAAACATATATATATGCATAGGATGAGTAGTTGAATTGTGTTGTTAGACAATAAATGCATGAAGTTTTACTGCTAGTCAACAATTCGTCATCTAAGTCATAATAACTCATATAATCCTTTATTGAGGTGGCTTTAACTCATGCTGAGGTGGTTAGGATTTATTACTATTTACATACTGAGGCTAGTCATATGGAGTTATATGGCATATAATAGCCCTAACTAGTTATGTAATGAAGGATAAGTGATTGCCAAGATAAAATCCATTAACTTGGGTAAACGACAAAGAGATCTTATGCCATTTAATTGTTTTTGATAAATAAATTATTAGCCAAGGTAGTTAATGTCACGTCTCGATTTCAGAACATGACATTCCTAAGATGCAGGAAATGTCAGAGGCGACCGGCACCTGTAGAACCCAGTATCATATTCTATAATCCATTATTATCTTATTACTATCCAATTATATACATATTATTCATTATGTATTCTGTCACCCTGCATTCTGTCATTTTGTAATCTGACATTCATATGTTTGTAATCATCATCCACATATGCAATATTAATATTTAAACTCATATAATATCATATATTTATAAATACAGTCTAACTATTACCAATTATACACAATCCATTGAACAACTAAAAATATATACATGATATAGTGTTCAAAATAATTACAGTGTCAAAATCACACTGTAGAAATCCACAGAGGATTGAGAGTCTGGATTATGCCTCTTAATCTGCACCAGAAAATGGCAAAAAACTAGTGGAATGAGTATATAATACTCAGTGAATCTAATATGCATCAATATAGGTAAAAGGTTAGGCATATAACAATAGATTAGGTAAATAATAAATAAACAGTAAGTTTGCACACCAAATTACAGAATGAAGAAAAGATAATAGAATCAATGTTTTGGAATCAAAGGACAGGTCAACAATACTCACATCATATAGATAAGACAGATAATGGGCCATGAACACATGTAATCTCATATCAATCTCATATCATTAACATAAGGTTGATCAAGCCCTA
Organism: Aleurites moluccanus; assembly: GCA_948193065.1. Taxonomy (NCBI): domain Eukaryota; kingdom Viridiplantae; phylum Streptophyta; class Magnoliopsida; order Malpighiales; family Euphorbiaceae; genus Aleurites; species Aleurites moluccanus. The sequence continues at coordinate 7,295 of CANXYC012056204.1, read as the reverse complement.
TGGCTAGGATAGTTAACCCTTCCCATCTAGGGTTCTATGTAAATCAATGTGCATATTGTCGACATTATTTACTCCCTACCCTATCGGTGAGGAAGCTCTATCAAATCAACATTATATCCAATAAAGAGATGGAACAATTCAATAGATATCAATAAGTAGCAAATAGCTTATCGATAAACAATGACTTATTAATCAATCAAGTAACACTGTAACTCAATATCTTATAATCAATGGAAGAAGCAAATGGATTAACATTAGGTATATCATCAATGAATGATAGGTATACAACATGGTTATCAAGAGTACAATGGCATTCAAATGGTAGGCCTACGGATGAAACAAGTGATAGGCCTATAAATAATGAACTAGGCATTTCATCAAACGCATAGTGTGCAATATTCAATGGACAAATTAGTTAGGTTTTGGTACAATATTGATATTGCCCTAATAATCAACAAATAACTCACAATGTAGGCATTATAATGGGCATTAGATATCCAACAAATAACATCATTCAAAGGATCAAAATGGCTTGTGAAACATGAAGAAAAACAAAGTAAAAACTAAAGAATGAATAGCAGAGTTCAATTCGGCCAAAAATTGAAATTTGGAGAAGGTTTCTAATAATCAATTCAATACTTTGGAAATGTTAAATGATGCATATTAAACTCACCTCACACTTCAAATTGGCTTGGAAAATTGATTTGACACCTAAAGCTTCAAAGGAGGCAGAAGGCACATTCATTCAATTCTTTGTGTTCTACACCAAATCAATCATCAAATAAGCTTCCATTAGCATCCAATTAACATAATCTAAGTTAATTAGACAATAAACATCAATAATCTAAGGTTTGGTTAAACACAACTTCAATTAGGGTTTTGAATTTTAGGGATTTTCTATCAAATGCATCAATTGATGTAATTAAGCACTAATCCCATCTAATTAAATGAATAATACACTTAATTAACCTATTTAATCAATGAAAACACTTTGTTACCTTAATATAGTTTGATAGTCAAATCCCCTTTCCAATATACTCTTGATTTGCTTTGAGTTTCAAAGTGAAAAATGGATGGAGAATGAAAGATTCAAGGTTGTTTCAAGGTTTTCTTATGGTTTTCTTTAAGAAATTTGCTTGAAAATGGAGGGAAGAATGCAAGAAATGGTTTGGCCAAAGGTGAGCAAAGGAAGAAGATGGAGAAAAATCTTCTAAGCATGGCTTTTATACTTGGGAGAATTGACAAATTATATTTTAGTCCTTAAAGTTTCCATTAGTTAGACTTTGACCCCACATCTTTCTGTAATTAATTCTGTCATTTCTGTTGAGATTCAAATTTCAAAATGGGAACTGAAATGGCTTATTTTTATCTATACTTTATCATTATATAGGTTTCACAGTCATTCTAGGTCATGGACAGTAGGATTTCTCAAAATGCCCATGAAGTTCCACTTATTTACGATTTTGCCATTCTATCGATTTTCCAACATCTTTAATACTTTTCCACACTTTCTTCATATAATTCATTATTATTATACATAATCTTCCATTATACAAGTACCTATGAAAAGTTAACTTAATTTAGATACTGTATTAATTCCTTAAATTTCATAAATCTTATCGGTGTTTTCGGTCCGATACTTAGGAAAATTGCTTAGTTACTGTAGCAAATTTCTAGGGTATTACATTCTACCCTCCTTCAAATAAATTTGACCTAAATTTTAAAATAAATACGTACCTCAATGTTGGAATATGAATGGATACTTGGCCTTCATATCTTGTTCACTTTCCTAGGTACACTCCTCCATTGATTTACTCCTCCATAACACTTTAACCATATAAATCTCTTTATTTCGCAATTGTCTTACTTGTCGATCTACAATCTCTACTGGAACTTCCTCAGAAGATAAGTCTTCATCCATTCCAATGTCTTGTAACTCAAGTACATGTGATGGATCTGGCACGTACTTTTGTAGCATAGAAATATGGAATACCAAGTGCACATGACTCAGATTGGGTGGAAGAGCCAATCTACAAGCAACATTGCCAATCTTCTCTAATATCTCAAATGGTCCCACATATCTCGATGACAGCTTTTCGTTCTTCCCGAATCTCATAACACCTTTTGTAGGTACAATTTTAAGGAACACATGATCACCAACTATAAAATGCACATCCTTTTGCTTTGGATCGACATAACTCTTGTATAGGCTAAAGGCTATCTTCATCTGCTCTTTGATAATTGGAACCTTTTCCATTGTCTCTTTAATCAACTCTGGGTCTTCCAAATGTTTCTCACCTGGTTCCACCTAACATACTGGAGACTGGCATTTCCTACCAAATAATGTCTCGTAAGGAGCCATTCGGATCGATGAATGGTAGCTATTATTGTAGGAGAATTCAATCAATGGCAGATATTGATCTTAGTTACCTTTAAAGTCCAGAACACATAACCATAGCATATCTTCCAATGTCTGAATGGTTTGCTCCGATTGACCATCTGTTTGAGGATGGAAAGCTGTGCTGAATTGAAGCTGTGTACCGAGTGCTTCCTAAAATTTCTTCCAAAATCTCAATGTGAACTGTGTCCCTCTATCTAAAATGATCACTAGTGGCACTCCGTGAAGCCAAACAATCTTATCAATGTACAATTGTGCATATTGTGTTGTTGAATAACTTGTCTTCACTTCAAGGAAATAGGTAGACTTCGTCAATCGATCAACTATCACCCATATAGAATCATACCCTCATGAAGTCCTAGGTAAACCAACTATGAAATCCGTGGTGACTTGTTCCTATTTCACTCTGGTAACTCTATTTCCTGTAGCAACCCCGATGGCTTTTGATGCTCAAACTTAACCTGCTGACAGGCTAAGCTAGAAGATACAAATTTAGCCACATCCCTCTTCATATTAGGCCACCAATAGACATCCCTCATATCATGGTACATCTTTGTGATTCTAGGATGTAAACTGTAATAAGAATAATGAGCCTCTTTCATTATCTGATCTCGTAGTCCATCAATCTCAAGTACACTTAGTCGTTTACCACATTTCAATATACCATCCTCAATGGTGAACTCTAGAGCTTTGCATTCTAATCATCTTTTTTTAACTTTAGAAGATATGGATCCCTATCCTGTGCCACCTTAATATCATCAATCTATAGTGGCTTAACCCAAAATTAGGCTATCAGAGACTAGTTTCGATCCTTGAACCCCAATTCTAACTCAATTCCCATGTCAACTAACTCTTGCATCTGATGGATCAATAACCTTCTTATAACTAGAATCTGAGCCAAGCTACCCATTGACTTCTAGCTCAATGCATCTGCTACCACATTTGCTTTACCTGGATGATAAAGGATTTCACAATCATAATATTTAAGTAATTCAACCCATTTTCATTACCGGAGATTCAGATTCTTTTGTTGAAGAATATACTACAAACTCTTATGATCAGTATATATCTGACATATAGCACCATATAGATAATGTCTCCAGATCTTTAGTGCAAATACCACTGCTGTTATCTCTAAATCATGAGTCAAATAATTTATTTCATACTCTTTAATTGCCGAGAAGCATAAGCAATCACCCTTTTATTCCGCGTAAGTACGTATCCCAATCCAACTCTAGAGGCATCACAGTAAACTGTGAATTTATCATCTTTTGTTGGCAAAGCTAGTACTGGAGCACTTGTGAGACAAATCTTCAAAGTCTGGAAATTGTTCTCACATTCATCTGTCCATAGAAATTTCTCTTGCTTCCTGGTTAATTTGGTCAACGGAGCAGCAATCTTTGAAAAATCTTTTACAAACCGCCTATAATATCTGGCCATACCAAGAAAGCTGGGAATCTTCGAAATATTAGTAGGTCAGGGACAATTAACAACTGCTTTAACCTTTTAAGGATCCACCTTGATACCATCCTTACAGACAACATGCTTAAGGAAACACACTTCAATTAACCAGAATTGGCATTTTGACAACATAGCATACAATTGGTGCTCTCGTAGAGTTTGCAATACAGTTCTCAAATGCTCTGCATGTTCCTCTTCACTCTTAGAGCATATCAAAATGTCATCAATACACACAATTACAAACTTATCCAAATAAGATTTGAATACCCGGTTCATCAAATCCATGAATACAGCTGGTGCATTAGTCAACTCAAATGGCAACACTAAGAACTCATAATGTTCATACCAGGTTCTAAAAGCAGTTGTAATACCCTAGCAAAGCTTACCATGATTTTATGACTAAATTTCTCAGTATGTGGTATGAAATTATCAAAATGACTAAAGATAATTTTAAAAACTCAATTAGAGCGAAAACAAAAACTTTTCCAGAAATTATAGTGTTGATATCGTTGCCACAAAAAATAACAGCCTGGTCGACAGATGAATTTCTAATTCTGACTAAGGGGTAAATGATTATGTATATGCATGTGTAAGTATAGTAAAAAGAAAGAGGTGAAAATATTTAGGAACACTAAAATAGTAAGCAATGGCAAAACCGTAGATAAATGAAACTTTAAGGGTATAGTGGAATTTGGACTGTCTGAGTTTCAAAATGGCTCTGAAACTATTTTTATTATAAAGTATTAATAAAAATAAGATTTTTGAATATTCACATTGAAATCTAAATCTCGACAGGATCGTCAGAATAAATCACAGAAGGAAATGTAGCAAAAGCATAATTTAAGGAAAGTTTAAGGACCAAAGAGAAATTTGTCAAATGTGACTTACTATATAAGCCACACTTAGCAAAATTTTGGCCATTTCTTCTCTTTCTTGTCCGAAAATTTCCCGTCCATTTTCCATTGATTTTTCTTCAATTTTGTTAAGGAAAATCCATGGAAACTTGAAATAAACTACATATTCTTCATCCTCCATCCATTTGCAATCATGGAAAACAAAAAAAATTCAAGAAACAAAGCATTGAGGAATTTTAGCCAAAGCATCATAATGAGGAAAATTGATGTTTTGTTTGATTTTATGATTGATTTAGGTTTATTAGATGTTAGATTGGGTAATGTGTTTAAATGCATCAATTGATGCATATAGCATTTTTGTTCAATTTTCAAACCCTAAACCTAAGTTGTATAAGATGACTTGTTGAAATTGGATTAGTATATGCAAATTGAGTATAGAATAAGTTAATTGTAAGTTAATTGATGAGTATTTTATGGTTGAATTGTTGTAGAAAATTCAATTGAAGAAAATTGCACATTTTGCCTACTTTGAGGAAATTGAAGGAATTGGTGGCAAACCAATTTTGCTAGATAATTTGGAGTGTTAGGTGAGTCTTTTATGCATCCTATAACATGCCTAAAGTGTTAAATTGAAGTTTGGAATTCACCTCCAAAAGGGCCAAAGTGGCCAAATCCTAATATGGCAAAATTGCCTTTGATTTGCTTCATTTTGGCTTTTTTTCCTAAGCCAATTTGATCCATTTAATATTGTTTATTGATGTGTTGTAACACCTCACCTATAACTTAGAACCTGGACTATAAAGGGGCAACTAGGAGGAAATTTTTTCTTGATTTAGAAGTTGTGTATTCTTGTATGAATATGCTTGAATTGAACATATGTGCATGTTTTATGATGTTTTACATGATTTAAAGAGGTTTAAAGGCTGTTAGGACGAAATCAAGAAATTTTGAGTTTTTGATGAACTGGGGGCAAAATGGTCATTTCGCACCCCTTCGAGTTTTTATGGAATAAATAGCATATTTGAAGGTAGAAAAGAATTTAAGGACATTAAAATGATATTATTAAGTTTATTTGAATAATTGTTGGAGAATTAAACCCGGTAGAAAATAATTCCCAGCAAGCTGCTCGATTGAGGAGCTTCATTTGAACTAAGGGCAATTTAGCCTTTTCCTTTACCATGTGGAGTTATATAGTGCATGCAAGTTTATGGTAACATTTTAGGCTTACTTAAATCTAACCATTGGATGAAAAGATGAAGAAATGGGTGATTGGATAGCTAGGTTTCACCATATGTATCATAAACTCAAAGCATAAGATTGCACCATTAGATTTTTACTTAGATTTTTCCCACCCCTTCATTGTTCTTCATCATCTTCATCATTTTACCAACCACACTTTCTCTCTCCACCATTGTAAGTTTCAACCACCATTGATCCAAGCCCAATCTTGTTGTGTTCTTTCATTTTTTGATGGAAACATATTAATTCCATCATCCTAAATACAATTATATCCATAGAATCAAAGGAAAAACTAGAAAAAGTAACAAATTAATTCTTTGAAGATTTTGAAGAATTTTTGATAAGTTATTGATTTTGAAAATTTGTTGATTCAAATATGTTCTTAAGATGTTCTTTTATGTTTATTAGTGATCAAATCATGTTTTGAATGGATGGAATTCAAAAACTTGGATGGAAACCCTAATAGGAAGAACTTTGAATCAAAGTGTTGTTTTGATGGATTTTTTGGTTTAAATGATATTTATTTGATGTGTATAACATGAATTAGTGGTTGAATGATTGAAACAAATTCATTTGGAGGAAGAATCAAAGTGGCTGAATGTGAGATGCTTATGTAATGGTTTGATGTTTGATGATTTTAAAGGTTTAAATGATGGAATGATGTATATATAATGTGTATGTAATAAATTAATGGTTGATTGATGGAAAAAAATCCATTTGGAAGGATTTCCATTTTGGCCGAAATGATAAAGATTGAATGGTGGATTTGTGCTTTGATGTTTGATAGGTTTAAATGGATGAATGTTATACATTTGATGCATTTGTGTGTTATTAGATGGAATGGCATTGAAAAATGGATGAATGGAATGAATTCCATTTAGATGGAACAATATTGAGTTTGTTAGTTTAATGTGTTAGGTTAATGCTATTTGAAAGGTAAAGCTTGAATATGGTTTAATGATAAAAGTAATGGAAATGTATAAGTTTAGATGTATAAAAGATGTTTAATTTAAGTTCTTGAAAGCATACTTGAACTATGGTGTATATTTGATATTAAATGATGAACCAAGTATATATGAGTTCTTAACTTGGTAAAATATTGATGAATAAGTATAATATAAGTCATTTGTAATGATAGATATGTGTTATTGCACAAAGGTATGGAAATAGTGTGATTTGTGCAAAGTGAGGCTTATAGAGCATACAATATATGCTTGATGTTTATTTTTGTGAATAGTATGTTTTGTGATGTTATAAAGTCTTACCGGAGTATCATATGTGAAAATAGGTGAACCGTCGAGAACTCCAACTTGGAGTGTCGGACGGCAGGCCGACTAGGGCTA
>CANXYC012055880.1:0-21577 GCA_948193065.1 Aleurites moluccanus | reverse complement strand
TTAGCAGCTCTAATGTCAGGGTCAGCAATATAAGGAACTATTTTGTCTTTCCTTAATTGCAGAATTTCTTTTTCAGAAAGAGGTTTTTTCAAAACTCTTTCTCGCTCAATTGTATCAAGCCTATCATTCACCAATTTTTCTACTTCTTTTGCTAAAGCATTTCTTTGTTCTAGTGAATCGCCTATATTTCTTTTTGCATGCAACTGCTCAAGGAGAAGGCTCACTTCATTATGAATATTTTGAAATGAAGTCAATCCTGAAGGATTTGAGCTGACACTTTCTTCCCTATCTAGTTTTCCCATTTTTTTATTTAGAACTACTGGGTGTATTTTCAATTTTTTCTTTATCTTCTAAAAATGTTACCCAATTTTTTAGACCTGGATAATTTTCCCAGAGAATAAGAAAAAAGTCAATTTTTCTGAAGTGCAATCTTTTCCAAATTAAATAATCTCTTTTTAGATTATCACTCCAATTTGAAGTTCTAGAGGTTACTAGAGGAGTATCTTGATCTAAAATGGCTAATTGATTAAAAACCAGATACTGTTCTTCTAGAAATTCAATTATGTCAGCTACACCACAATATTCATGGGCAATTTTATTCTCTAAGGGAGAATTTCTATAAATAGAATCAATTCTAATTAATTCGTCCATATGCTTAATTCTTCCACAAACCCAAGAATATTCCCACTGTATCAGTGGATGCTCTTTTCTTTCTGTAATCGAAAAGTGTTTTATACTATTATACACTCTTGCAGGGATTAAGGAATTCCCTCCAAAAATTTCATCCATAAACTAGCAAATTAAATTAATTTTGGACCTATATGAACAGTATTTTGAAAACCAGGGACCAAAATGTAATTAAATGTTAGTTTATTTTTGAAAAGGGACTTTTATGTTTTCAAAATTAAAATTCAGAAACTTTATCGTTACAAAATAAAGTTAAAGGACCATAAAGTGCGTTAGTTTAAAGTTGAGGGACGATCACTGAAACTTACCCTATATTCTTATTTGATGTCTTATAATTTCTTTTCTAATTCTCTGTTTAATATTCTTATTTGATGTCTTATAATTTCTTTTCTAATTCTCTGTTTATGTTGTTCATGGACCTGTATGATTGGCTTCATGTTCTTGGCTACATTCGGTATGCCATATTGGAATGCAATATAATCAAATGCAATTTCAATATAAACATTACATTAAAAACTCATTTATTACATTACATTCTGACTTATCAAGCATTGTTTAATGTATTCCCAGTTGCAGCTTTGGATATCAGTTAATTGCCTGTTGAAGTGTAGGAAATTTATTAAGACTTATCTTAATTACTTAGAATTTAATCATCCACAAACATCTCAATATTGAAAAGTAAAAGAATTATCTTCATATTGTATAAAAGGGTTTCAAAACCTCCAAGATTTTACAAATTTTCTCATATTATACAAGATGAATGAACAATAAAAAAAAATGTATAAATGATTTTGACAAGATGAGAAAGAAAAAGAATGATAAGAATTCCTATATCATCTTTTCTATTCACATAAAAGAATAGATCAGTTAGAAACTAATTCTCATTAACCAACGTGTTATCTACTTCTGGCTATTGATGTCTTTCGCATACTGTATGGACTGTGTTTCAAAGTGGGGAAGATTTCTTTGCATCAAATTCTCCTTTTCAGGCCATGGTTGCAAATGCTTCCCCAGCAAACCCAGTTGGCGTGGATGACTTTAAGGTGAATGCACCAAGACTTCTTGCATGGGCAATCCTTCTTGGAGACAAGTTCACTTGCTCCAAAGCTCGGAACTGGAGCTCTGAGGGATAGTCCCTAACACAGCCAATCCGTGGCCCTGCTCCCGTTGTCCATTTGAAAGACAACTGTTTACCCAACTGAAATGACTTTGTTCCCTTCTTTGAGTTAATCCTTTGAAGAATTGCTTCTTCAGGAATTTTTTCTACTTCATATTCTTCAGACAAATTTTTCTTTGTTACCTTGTCACGCTGTTCCGCAGGGAACGTTTCTTCCACAGATTCGAAACCATCTCCTACAAGAGGGGCTGCAGACACATTGCTGTCACTTGGTGTAGTAGTTGCATTTTCACTCTTGACACTCTTAAACAATTCATCCCTCTTTGGTATTTCAAGATTCGTCAATTTCCTACTGAAGCTGTGGAGTGATCCTGGCTTCTGTTCTCCCAATGCTTCAGAAGTCTCATCTTCCATTAAATCATTGATCTCTGGAGTCAACTTTTCAGCATTTATTTCTTCAATGTCTAGGTCATTCACGGTCTGTATCAAGTCCTCTTCAGATGAGTTGATTCTGAGATGTCTACTGCTTAGATTATCAAGAGGGGCGTCTTCCTCATCCACTGGATTTGTCTGAAATGACCAAATGGAGCATATCAGACTTGTGATCTCATTTTCATATCGAATATCCAGAACTGAAAGCATCAAAATAAAGTAAATGTGCTTTTGTTTCTTTACCTTTACATCAGTGAGAACCACATTGTTTTCTCGGAGGAATAGAAGGAAGTCCTTAAAATTTTCTTCTGTAGGCCGATAATGTCCACTGTGAGGCCAAACTGCCTGTTGAAAAATAAGAAAAAACTCATCAGTATCAGACCATATTACCATCCGAGAACTGCTAAAATCAAAAGGAACAAACCAATAAACTGCAATGAATTTTATGTTATAGCTATACCTTAAGAATGCCCCTTTCAGTGATTAATCGACCAGCAGCAGTGGTGACTCCTCCAGCCAAGAAGCTAGAATGCTGGAATGTGCCTTTCTTTTTCTTGCCAACATAAAAGGTCTTAGATGTACTAAGGACAAAAATCCACTTGGCATCTGCAGTGGTATGAAGGAGCTCCCCAGTCTGCTTGTAAATGAACTTCCCATCCTCCACAACAACTTCATAGGCCTTCCTTTCCATCTGTAATAGTAAATATTTTCTTCAGTTAAACATTTCGAGTTGAATAAAACACAGGGCTAATCATGAAATTATGTTAAAGCTTACCGGACCAAGATACTTGATGCATTGCTGTTGAAGTTTTGATCGGGGGCACTTTTCAATAAGATTTACTTCCTTGCCTTCTCCTATATCTAGCCTGCAGTTTCAGGCCCAACATACATAAGTTCAATTTCAAATCAACGATGTCTAGCATAAAAAATTTAATCTCGAGAAAAAATATTTAGATTAAAGAAAATTACCAGTAAAAGAAAGGTTCTCTACCCTTTGAATGAAGCCAGTTTACATAATAGAAGTGTAGGTTATGTCCATATCGATGCCGTGGATCAATCTGTTTTTTTCACAAAAGACAATGTAGATTTCAAATTAGCAAGAGTGGAAAGAGAATAAAAGAAACTTTATTTGCATAGAAACTCTTAGATCTGACTTACTGCTTCAAGCCAGTGTTGTAAAGCAAGTTTTTGAGCTTTATCATTTTTTGATAAGCCTTTCCCAACCTTGGCAGCTCTTGTTCTTGCTCTTGACCAACGTGAAATGGCAGTTTCATGTTTCTCGATGTCAAAGAATGATATAGAACTGTGCTTGAGTTCAGCAAAATCTAAAAGTTTCCACCTATAATAGCAAACAATTGCATTAGAACATGATAACATATAATTAAATTTCCATATATAAGGCAGAGATTTGCATTTCTTAGATACACACCAGCTCTGCTCAACAAGAACTGCACAATCTGCAAGCTTTCTCCTAGTTCTGAAGCTTTTGTACACTTTCTGCAATTTTACAGCAGCTTGGTGTTTGGGGTTGCAGGGATCGAAAATTGGTGATTTTTGGACCCTTCCTGCATCACTATCTAAGTTTCGGGACTGATTATCCTCCTCTTTGCTCCTTTTACTAACTGGTGTAACCATAGCATCATTTTCTTTGTACAATGAAGGGCCTTTAATTGAGATCCTTCCTTCAAGTTCTCCGCCCTTAAAGCTGACAGATCTTTCAACTATCATCTTTCCAGAACCCAAAGATTTCATTATCATAGGCTCCAAATCTCCATTACCAAAACTAACTGATCGCACAGGAGTTTTCTCTTTATCATCTCCAAAACTAATAGATTTCACAGTAACATATTCAAAGGCCTTTTCCAAGTCACTGTATTCAGCAAACGGACAGGAAAACAAAATTCCCATTCGAGAATTTGCAGTAACCTATGTAGTCTGGATTCCTGCCAAGAAAATAAAAGATATTTTTGTCAATGAATTGCATAATAAACATTTTCATGGAACAAACTACACAAGCTATTGTCACTAAAAACTGTAAATATATTCAAAATGAGAAAAAAAAATGAAAATTCTATATATTACAATTAATGCAAGTAGGTAAAATTCTCATGGTAATTTAAGTATAAGAATAAAATTTACTATTGCAGAAAAAAGCCATGGATCTGCAAAACCATGAAATAAAGTGTGAAGCAAATTAAATCCTGAATCTAACCAAAATCCCACAAAATATACAAAAACATTGCTATTTTAACTACAATCTAGTCCAATATACAAAACCCAGAAACCGATTTCCATGAAAATTAAAAATTTCTAATTCTAAATTAACTGATTGCATATACCACTACATATCAAATGCAGATAAACCCAGTATCAAAAGAAAATGGATCTACAAAACCCATATAAGCAAAAGGCCAATTCCCCCAAAAAAAAAAATACGACATTAGCATTTCAAATGCAATCAAAGACCAAAACAAAATGAAACAAAAACAACAATGTCATCAACAAACAAAAATGCAAAAAAAAAAAAAAAAACATTTACCATTAAAGCTAGTATCTTTGCAATCTATAAATACAAGAAACACCCCAAAAATAGAGAAAGAAATCCAAGAAACAGAATAAAAAAAAAAAAGGGAACACTACCTCGAATTATGGATTTGTAATTGTAACCCAATAAAGAAGGAGATAGATAATGTGATTTTCAACTTTTCTCTCGTGTATTACTCTTTTTTGCAAAGTTTCGAGGCTTTGAAAGGTAAAATTAAGGTAGCTTATTTAGTCTTTGATCGAGTTATATATAAAGGGAGACACTGAAAGTGAGAGTTTTTAGAGAGAGAAAAAAAGAGTAGACAGAGAGTTAGAAACTCTGTTTCCAACCACGTGGAATGGACTACTGGTGGGAGGCTTCGTCTATTGAAATTGAAACTGTAAAACCCTTTTATAACCGCTAAAATTATGGTGACACCCGTCCAGTTTGACAGGCTTGACAGATTTTTATTAAATTAAATTAATTTTAAAAAAATTTAAATTAAATTAAATTATTATTATTATTATTATTATAATTAAATTATTAATTTAATTTAATTTAATTAATTTTTCTTTTTCTTTTTCAAATTAAAAATATTTTTTATAATTTATCATTATTTTATTTATAAATTTAAAAGAAAATTTGATAAAATATCAATGTTAAAAAAATTTTGAAAATAATTCAATTTACAATATAAAATTTATTTATTACATTAATTAATGCACTTAAAATTTATTTTTTTAAAATTAGATTTTTTATTTATTTTTAATTAATTTTTATAAATGATTATTTTTAAATTAGATTTTTAAATTAAAAAAATATATGAATATATATAAATAAAATAAAATATATTTAATTATAATAATAATAAAAGTAAAATATATATATATATATAACTTCATCGGTTCGATTTGAATTAGAAAAAAAAAATTAAATTATAAATTAAATTAAATTTTTATTACACTTTATTTTTAAAAATTTAAATCAAACCAAACAATTATAAATTCATCAATCTCAATTTTAATCCATTTTATCAGTTTGGCTTTCACCCTAACTAAAACACTTTGTTGGTTTTAAAAGACTTTGCTTGTTCTGTTTTTTTTTTTTTTTTTTCCTTCTCTTTTTTGAAACTAAAAATATTATTTGTAAAAATATTACTTTATAGAAAAAATTAGTTTTCAAATATATATTATTTTATTAAAAATTAAAAATTTTGTAATTGTTTAAACTTGAGATTTCTATTAAAAAAATTAGTTTTATTATATTTTTATTAAGTAGTAGATTTACAATTAAATAAAAAAAAATATAGTTATATATTTTGATTTTTTGAAATATAATAAATTTGATCCTAAAAATTCTTTATTGGGTGTCATTCAGTTCTCGTGTTTTTTTACTATTTAATTTTTATAATTTTTTAATTTTCAATAAATTCATTAATAATAAATTATTTATAAATTTTTTAGAAAATATTTGTATTATTTTTAAGTTATTCATATTCTTACATATTTAACTTCTTTAAATTACTTCAAATTGTCAATAAATTCAAATCGAATTTACATATTAAAAAAAAAAAAAAAAGAATTCTCTCTATTATTAGAAAAATTTTGTCAATCAAATTGAGATGGTTTTTCAGGGAAGCAAAAAATTCAATTTTTGAGATAACTTTCAACAACTACTAATAATTATTATGCTATACATACATAAACTCATTAATATTGCTACCTTTTTTATTTCTATAAAAATATTTCAAAATTTATATGATGCTTAACTCCATTCTAATATAGCAGAAAAATTCATAAATTTCTCTACCATTCATCAACATATCACTTAGATGAAGATATTATCTTTATAATTTTTTAATAAGTCTAATAATAAAATTTTTAAAAATTGATAAAAAAAGCATCTGATTTGATTAATTGAATTTCTAATTAGGTACGAAATTCTTTCATTCTTTCGGCATATTTTGATGGTGGAATATCATTAAAAATAAATTAAAAGTTAATGTTAAAAATCCTCAAAAGTGTTAAATGGTAAAATTTTTAGAAAATTTATAATAAATTCAGTGATGTTAAAATTATTTTCATGATTAAAAGATTAAAAAAAAAAATTGGAGGAATGACACTTTGCTAAGGTAGTCCTACTAGAAGTCACTATCATTACTAAATAGTTAAAAGAATTAAATTGACTTGTTCACATTCGGCGATGCTCATGTCATTAAACTAGGGTCATATTTTAAGTTTATAAGCCTCCCAAGTAATTGTAAACGTAGCTTAACTTGCAAGCTTCAATTTAATCGTATACTTATCTAGAAAATTGAAAACTGAAGCAAAAGTTTTTTTTTTCTGTTTTTTTTTAGATAAATTATTAAAGAAAAATTAAGATTTTATTTAAATATTTTAAAATAAATATTTTAATTTTAATTTTAATTTTAAATATTAATTATAATTATACTTATTTGATTAAAATTACAATTAACATTTTTTTAATCACTATTATCGTTAATGAAGAGTTATAATAGAGTTATTTTTTAGTGATAAGGGATTTAAAATATTAAAATAATAATTTATGAATTAAACTATAATATAATTTTAAATGTTGAAAAGATTGAAGTATGATTCGGTTTAGAAAATCATTGAAGTATGATTTGGTTTAGAAAATCATTGACTAATTAAAATGCATGCATGGAAGAGTTTGTAAACTTATATATTAAGAATTAAAATGTAAAAAAAAAGTCATTAATAATCTTTAGAATTAAAATAGGTAGTCTTAACTAATGAAAAAGAATGAAAGCATATCTCAAATCAAATCTTTAAAAAATTAGTAATTAATTTACCTTCTAAGTTAAAGTAAGTCATGTATTTCAAATCTTCTAAATTCATTAGAAGAGTTAATATTTTGGATAATTAAGTTAAAAAAAATTAAAAAAAAAATCAACCAATATAATTAAAGAACATACCACTTGTCAATTTAATTAATTCTTTAAAAAAAATTATCTAAGATATATATATATCAATTCATTGAAATAAGAATATATAAAATAAAATATTAACAGTATCATTTTTTTTTTTACTGAAAAATTAAAAAAAAAATTATATTGTTTAAAATAAATTATTATTTTTAAATTTAATATATGAGATAAATTCATATTTTCATCCTTTAAATATTTAAATTATCTAAAAGAAAATATTTAAATATTTAGTTAGCTAAGCTAATTAAAAGTGGGTTTTGGTTAGGGGATGATGTATTTGCACGCGTGGAATCTTTTGGATAGATATGAGTTGTTGAAATTTTTATTTAATTATTAAATAATAATAATAATAATATAATTTTCCATTGGGAATAAAAATGAAAATGAAAACTGAAACTTCCATGGCTTCTTCCATAATGACTCACTAGTTGACTTGAATATCCTACAGAGAAAGGTGTTTTGATGGGTTAATTAATGACAACAAAAAGGTCCTTATAAAGTGTAAAGCTTGTCTTTAGTTTAATCTTTTGTCTAAATTAAGCATGCAATGCAAGCTTGTATTATCTGCCCAAAACAAAATGATTATATTATAATATGCACAAGTGATGTGTTTTGATCATTATAATTTAAAAGGCTTGTTCATGCATTTTTGTATGAGACAATTTATGCTATATAATGCCTTATATTATACTAAAAAATTATTAATTATAATGCTCTATAATATTTTTTTTTCCAATTATTTCACAGCTAAATTTGATAATACTAATAACATGTTTAACTAAGGCAGTTAAATATAATTCTTTTAATTATTAATTTTGATGTCAAATTAATATTATATAATTAATGTTGAACCAGTGGTGAATCTACATTCAAACAAGGAGCACGTGTATTTTAAATTTTAAATTTTTTTAATATAAAATTACTATTTAATATCTATAATTTATAAAATTAATAAAATGATATTTTATTTTGAAAAATTAATTTTGTAGTCTTTAATAAAATATTATTTATTTATATATTTTTTTTATTTTTTATTTTTTGACCCTTTAATTTTTAAAATTTTTTAAAATAAATTATTATTCAATCCCTGAAATTTACTAAAATTAATAAAATAATTTTTTTATTTTAAAAAAATAATTTTTTAATATTTAATTCATAATGTTTCTTTTTAAAATTTTTACATTTTTTTATAAATATGAAAAGTAGTCCCTGTGTTGAACTAAGGCAGTTAAATATAATTTGTGTTATACATAGTAAATTTTATATACCATAGCCTTTTCTTTTAAATATCTCATTAAATTGAAGAAATTTTTATAATTAGAAAAATTTAAGTATAATTTTTTTCTTTTACTTTTTACACTCTAAAAAAAATAGTGAAAAATAAATAGATAAAAAATAAAAATATTATATGAAGAAAGGTAACACGTTGATTAAATATAAATATATTAAATGATTAATATAATAATAATTTTTTTAATTTTAATAAATTAATTTTTAAGATTTATTTTTTAAAATTTATATTAAAATCTCAATAGTGTTAACAAAACAAAATTAAGTAAAGCAAATCACGCGTAGCCGGAGACAAAAACCAACAGGCAACAGCGAATAGTAGAAATGTATAATAAAGCCATTAATTATATTTTAAGTGTCGGAAAGTAATGTACAGAAAATTAATAAAAAACACATAATTAAATAAACATATTTATATTAATGTCCACCAATTTTTCTATTTAGGTAATTTGACAGCTGGTTTCGTAGATTCTCTATGCACTCTTTGGTTATATCATATCTCACTTTGAATCCAAATATTTAACCGCCAAAATTTACTCTAATGTACATATTGTGTGTGTTTTTCTTTCTTAGCTTATTTTTTTTATTTTTAAAGTTATTAAGTACGTAGTTACTATTCCTACGAACCTACACTATTTAAAGGAATTCTTAAATGAATATTAATTATTATTTTAAACTAATTAATAATAATATAATATATTAATATATTAATTATAATATACACTCATGAATTTAGATAATTAATTATTATAATTATTATAAAATAATTATTATTTAATATATCTTATCGTCATTTATTAATTCATAATCTAATATGATAAGTTAAATAATGTATTTAATTTAAAATTTTAAAATTTTTTATGAATTTAAAAAGTCAGACTGTATTTAATTCAGATTTTTAAAGACTATATGAAAGTAAAGTAATAATATATTAAAACTTATAAATATTTTAAAAAAATCTATGAAAATTAAGAGATATTCAATCAATATTTTTATAGAGTTTTTAAAAATTTAACGATATTCAAAAAGTCATTGATTTTTAAAAAATAGACTATTAAAAATGTTGGATAACTTTTTATGTGTTATTACTAACAAAATTCTCATCACTTATTCTCAAAATTTTAGAAAATTTTAGAAAATTTTGGATAACTTTTATTTTTTATATGTTGACGTGAAAAATAATCAAATCAAACCAAAGAATTATTATTAATAATGAATTTATTTTTCAAAATAATTCATTTAAAAATATATATAGGCTGTATAATATTTTAAATATATTATATTTATTTTCATTATTATATTATTCCATAACTCATTTTTTTTATTGAATATTATGATTAATAATTTAAATTTGTATATTGGTATATAAATAAAAATATTGACGAAGAGACCAACATAAAAATTAATTATTATTATTATTATTATTTATATAAAAAATATAATAATTTGATATTTATATTTATATACTTTTATTTTAAACAATATTTATATATTCTTTTTTAAGTATAAAAAATAATTAAAATTATTTTTAATAACAAGTTACATGAAACACTAGTTTTACTAATTATTATTTATTAAAGTTGAAATATAAATAAAATTTTGAAACTCTCTCAATGCTTACTGTTTGATTTTTTTATTATAATTTTAAAATTTTTACATAATTTTAAGTATTTAAAAAATAATTAAAAATAAATATTTGGTAATTGATAAGGTATTTAATATTAGAGTTTAAGATTTTTGTTAATTTCTTATTTAATAATTTTATTTGAATAAATTAGATGAAGAATAAAAAATAAATTTAAAATATATATATATATATATATAAGATGGTATAATACTTTTAATGTATTATAATATAATTATTTTTTATTATATTCTTCATAATTTTTATTTCTTTTATTGAATATATTATAATTGATAATTTAAATTTTTATAGTAGTATATAAAGTTAAAAATAAAAATATTGAAGACAAAATCAAATAATAATAATAACATATACAATAACTTTATATTAATATACCTTTTTATTTAGAATAATATTTATATATTTTTACCTCTTTATAAGGTATAAAAATTAATAATAAAATATTTTTAATAATAAGTTATGTAAAATATATTTTTACGAAATAGTATATAAATAGCTGGGGCATATATAGAAAGTTGAAACTTTTTCTATACTTATTATTTTATTTTTATTTTTTATAATTTTAAAAAATTTAATATATTTTCAATATTTAAAAATATTAAAAATAAATATTAGTTAATTAATAAAATATTTAATATGGAAACTTAAGATTTTATTTTTATTTTTATAAGATTTTATTTTTTATTTATTTTATGTAAGATTAATTAATTTTACATTGATAATATTATTTTTTAAAATTTTTTAAAAAATATTATTATTAGAAGTAACAACCTATTATTAATACGAATTCAAATAAAAAATCTCTATTTTCTGCAAATATCAAAGTAATTATTACAAATCAATCAAAATTTATAAAAGTTCATTTATATCTATAAAATAAAAGTTTGTAAAAATTATTTATAAAGTTATGAATTCTGTAAAAATCTTTCAAAATCTATAAAATTTTACAAAAATCATTCACTTAAAAAAATCTACAAAAGTCATTAATTCTCTTAATTCAATACACCCTTAAGTTTACTATTATTTATTATTTTTTTTAATTATAATATTTGCGATATTACCAAAATTAAATTTACTAAAATTAAATTTTAAATTTTTTTATATTGATAATATTTTCATTTATTTTAATTAATATTTTTTATATAATGTCAAATTATTGTTTTTAATTTGTAAAGTGAAGTAAAAAAAAATTCTTACAAGTGTTTAATGGCGATAAAAAAATAATTTTTTTCTCAGTTTTCTCTCTTTTTTTTTTTAAGTAATTTATATAAGGTTATAAACTAAATTTTGTTTGTTATTTTCTTTAAGACTTAAAAGCTTTTTTTAATTGAATAATTGAAAATTCTTTTAGAATATATTTCTTTAGGTAATTAAAAAAGTTATCTTTTACTATTTTATATATGAAATATGAAAATATAATATATTATATCATTACATAGAAACTTATTTATAAATAAGAAAATATCATACCAATGAAGCGTGATTCAAGCGGTAAAACACACTTTTATCCTATAATAATATTTTAACATTAATCGGTGAAGAATGCACACGTTAAAAGGGACAAGAACGAATCCTGAAATAGGATTTAATCTATTAATCGTAAGACGGAAATGATAATACATGTGGTTAAATTAAAAAAAAAAAAAAAAAAAGAAATATCATAATTATCAAAGTTAATGATATTTTAAAATTATATATAAAATTTTAGTTAAAATAAATAAAAATTTAATATATATCAATGTAAAAATATAAAATTTAAATTATTTTGACCTAATAAATTTAATTTTTACAATATCGCTATTTTTAATAATAGAAGTTTTCATTAATTTATATCTTTAAATTCAAATAATTTTTTTTAAAAATCAAAACAGAATCTTAATTTGAAAAGTTTAACTTTGAGCTTACAGGTAGATGGATAGAAAAAACTTAAAATGGAGAGTGAAATTAATATATTAATTTGTAAATAAATAAATAAAAGAAATGAAATGAAATTCACATGCGTTAACCGATTAGAAAAGTTTGAGCAAAATCTAAATGCCAAGTTGCCAACACATAATTGAAATTTGGATGTCTAATATATGGAATAAAGATCTTAGAGTTAAGATATGAGCTGTAAAATATATTTATATATATTATATACTTTTTGAATTTTGAGGTTTGAGCTTCTTTGTTTTTTGGCCAACCTATATGTTTGATAAAAGAGAAGAACAGTCCATAAAAACCTCGTCTCTAGTGTATTTGTTTTTATTGAACAAACCCATCAAAGTCAAACCCCTTTTTCTAAAGATGGTTTAATACATCTTTTTTTTTAATATTTTAATATATATGAAAATATTATTATTAATTTTTTATTAAATTTAAATATTATTTTTAATATATATATATATATGGTCTGTTGAAAAATGATAAGAAGATATTATAGGTAGTGTTTGAATAAATTTTAATTTTAATTATGTATGGAGGGATGTATAAATTTAGAGGGTGTTTGAATATAAATTTTATTTTAAAAACAGAGTTTTGAAAAAGATGTTTTAAAAAAATTATCATGTTTAATTTTTTTTTTCTATTTTAAATTTTAAAATATTATTCTAAATTAATCACTTAAATATTTAAAAATTCATTCGGTATTTTTAAACTTTAAAATAACGTTTCATTCCTATTTTAAATAAATTCAAATACTCTCTTAAATGAATTTGAGCCACTTTAAAAAAAAATTATTAATTTATAAAAAATTTTTATTTTTAACATATTAAAATTCAACTTTTTATACAAGATAAATTCTCGACTCACACAAAATTAATTTTATAAAAAAAATTAATAAGAGTATAAAATGATTTTATATAAATTTATTTTTTTAAAAAAAATTATTTAACATATATAATGAAAAAATTTCTAAACAATGTTTAACTTAATTTTCATTTGATATAAAGATATCGATATTTATTTTAATTTACCTTTGTATTTATATATTAATAAAAAATTAGAAGCAATAATCAACAAGAAATCAGACAATGCGTTGTCATATACAACTGTCAATTTTCAGATCTCCATGCAGAAAACATTACTGTTGAGATGGGTACTTAGTACCGTACAATAGGGTGGGCACTCGTATAAATCCACGTGTCAAAAAATTATTGAACCACGTTGTGTTGCTTGGTGTGAATGATACAAACATACGTAACAAATTTTTAGAAGTTTAGACAGCCAAATCCCTCTGCAGAGGTTAGTTTTATAAAATTTGAGATAATAATTAACTATTATTAATTTTTCCAAATTTGTCCAATAAGTACAAGCCATGTACCTGTGAATCTGAATTAGATTTGTATGTCTCGAGTTCAGAACCCTATTTATTTAAAAACAAAGGCTTAATCTTTGAAAATTTTAATAATGTTTAAATTTAAAATTCAAGATAAGATTTTTATAAATTTATATGATTGAAATTTATAAATTTTATTAATTAAAAAATTATTAATTTATTAATTTAAATTGAGATCATAATATTTATTATATAATTAAAATTATTAATTTATTTAGTATTAATTTATAAAAATTTTATTGATTAATTAAGGATTATAAAAAATTCTCTACACAGACTCAAAATTATTAAATTTTAAATAAATAATTTTAATTTTTAAGTTTAATTAGCTCAATTTGATTAAGATTATTCTTAAAAAATGCAATGCAAGTCAATAATTTTATTCCTTTAATTCATAATTTCCAAGTTCATTCTAATGATTCTGTATACAAATCCAAATTACATTTATCAAATTTGACCTAAATATTCTTCTTTCATTTGGTTCCATGACTCATAAGGTGAAAAATTTTAAGAGAATTAATTACAAAAATTAAATTAAAAAAAAATTGAGGACTGAATTTCTATAGTAGTTTTCATTGGATCCATATCATGTGTAGGGGGCATGCACATGTTCTAACCACTGGCTCTAAACTATTTATATATTGTATTATGAAAATAATTACACAAAGTTTATAAATTAATATCCAAATATAATCTAATAATAATTATAAAATTTTCTATATAATAAATTTATGATCGATTCTTCTTAATGCTAAAAAATAATGTCTATAAATTAATAAATGAATATATACCATATTGGGGTTGTTGAGAAAATAAAATTTTAGTGTTACTTTTTGCAACTTTTTTATATCATTTATAATTTTATATGCATATATATATATATTAATTTATTCCCTGAATTTTTGTCAAAATTTTTTATTGAAATCTAATTGAACATTAGGGTGCTTTTGGTACAGTTGTAATTGTGTATTTTATTTGAAAAAAAAGACACATTCATTTGGTATTTTTATTTTTATAACATTATAAACGGGACCGAATTAGACTCTAAAAATTGAGAGAGAAAAAAATAATTATGAACAAAAAAATTCAAGTTTGTAAGCTTAATATAAAAAATTTTAAAATTATTATTATTATTATTATATTATAAAATATTTATTTATATACAAATATAATAATATATTGTTAAAAATAAAATCTTAAAATTTAAGACAATTTATATATATTTTTAAAAAAATTATTATATATAAATGTAATAAATAAAAATTATTAAATCTTTTCTTTCATTAAATTTTCATATTTGAGATTTTTAATTAAATTCTCATATTTGGGATCTAAAAGAGATTTGAGATCTTGTGTCATAATTTATGCCTGAGTTTTTTGGTTTGATTTCTTCATAAATCTCTAATAATTCTTTTTTTCTTTTCGCTAATAAATCAACTTGGACTTGTGTGAACCAACTTATTAATTAACAAACCGATTAACCCAAAACTGGTTCAACAAATAAACTATTCTTCAATTAAAAAAAATAAAATAAAATTATATACTATCAATAAGCTTCGAACCAATGATAATGATCTCCCTTGAATAGGTAACAAGCTTATAACTATTCAAATCAAATGTTAGCAGTTAATAATTTTTTCATCAAAATTATTTTATATTATTAAAATAAAAATATTAATATCCTCTTTCTAAAATAAAATTTAAATATATGGTAAAATAAATTTTAAATAGATGATAAAATAAGTTTAATTTTCTAAAATTAAAATAAATTAAAATATTTTTAAAATAAATTAATAGTAAAATAAATTTAATTTTTTTTAAGACTAAAATTTTTTATTATATTTTTATTCTATTAATATTTTAAATTCTAAAATTATGTTTTTATATTATTTATTTTTAAATTATTCGATTAAATTGCTCATAAAATTTTAATTTATATATTAAAAATATTAACTACATTATTTACAATTAATTATGATTTGATCTAATTGAAATTATGATTCGTAATTTATTTTACCTCTATCAATTTGAAGATGGATCGAATTTAAAAACATAAGTATTTCAATACAAATTTCAATTATTGATGATTTGGGTATTTATCTTCAATACACCAAACCATACCCAAAAACGCGCTAATTAGCTATGGCACCGACAACAAACACACACACACACTGCTTTTTAGTACGACAAAAGGACTTTGAAAAAGTCAGCTCTCTCTTCTTACTTACTAACTAATATTTCGTTGCATTAGATTTTTATGCTGACGTCTGCTGGATTTGCCTTTCGGCACAGTTTTTATTATGTTTTTATCAGTTTTTGCGGTGAACCGATTTTTGGATAACCTTTTCCTTAGGAACTTTATCATAGCATCATATTGGTGCTCAACATCAAAATAGAGAAGAAAATTCTGTCCAATTCAGTTCCATTATGGTATTTATAAACAGTAAACATTAAATTTGACGTTTTACTGTTTATAAACGTTATTTTTTTCTTTTTTATTTATAAAAAATCCATTTTAAAAATATTATTTATAAAAATGCTTATTTTAATGCAAATTGTAAATTTTAATAAAAGAATATAAAAAGTTTATATATATATATATATATTAGTTATAAAATTAAAATTAAATACAATCAATAAAATTAAAATTACCTAAACTTTTACAAAAATGTAATATAATGTAAGTTTTTTCATTAAATATATAAAATAGTAAAAATTTATAATAAATTATATAAAATAGAAAAAAATAATATAAAAATAATATTTTTTTATGTTAAAAATAATGTTAAAAATGAAGTTATGATTAAAAATAAATTTACCATTTGATGTGATATAAATTATAAAATGATATAAAATTAATTATATTTTAGTGTTATAAATTAAAAATATTCTTAACAGACTCCATATGATTATATATTATAAAAATTTAATATAGAATTAACTAATTTAAATTTTATTATAATGTCATTTTAATTTTGACAATAAAATAGCATTTTGTGTACTTTGAGAGAGTTTGTTTCTATTTTTTTTTAGCAAAGGAGCAAAATTTAATATTGTGAAATTTAAATTTTGATGATTTAATAATAATGATTTTATTTTTTATATGAAAAAAGAGAATTGAATATGAGTCTATTATCCATATCATATATATATTTATTATTAAATTATATATTTATTAATTTTTAAATTAAATAGTAAATAATTTTTTTTTCTTATTTATGAATTTAGTCATTTGATAAAATTGAAAATTTAAGTCATATTTTAAATTAAAATTTTTAAGTTATATTATTTTAAATTATTTTTAGTTTAGTTAAAAATTTTAAAATGTGAGTAATTAAATATTATAAAATAATTTTAAATATTTAGATGCTTTCAAAAAAATATAGGCATAATCATTTATAAGCAGGCATAGATGTATTCAGTCAACAGCTACAAGTCATGCCTTTTAACAATTCCCAAAATAAAAGAAAAGTCGTTGGATTATATAAGCAAAGATTATGCTTTCTCAAGGTTGAAATAAGTTTCAAAAAGATAAAAGTTTGTATATTTATTCTTAGAAATGGGCAACCAAAAAAACAAAGAAATTATTGCCAACCAGTTTTCACTTTGTTTTATTCTTTTTCCTTTTACTTGGTCATTGTTTCCAGCAATATGCCAAGCATTTTGTCAATTGCGTTATCTTGTAGTAGATGAATGATTTAAATAATAAATTTATATTTGAATTTTTTTCACTATTTACTCAATAATTAATATATATATATATATATATATATATATAGAATTTGATGTGAACTCAAAGATAATATTTTGAAAAATTTCATTAATTTATCTCAAATTTTGCATTATTTTATAATTATATTATCCTTTTAGCTTGTAGATAATATTTTAATTTAAGAATTTAGTTGCAATTCTATTCTAAAATATAAACTAGAGAGAAATTTGTACAATTTTCTTTTCTATTTTTATAAAATCAATCAATAACTTAATAAAAAGTAAGAAAATTAATAATTTAATAAAATAAAAAATAAAAAATATGATAAAATAACATGATCATTTAATGAAGATAATAACAAATCAGACGAAAAAAAAAATAGTTGGCATATCCATATCCATCCATTGTTGTTCAAGTAATCTCACTTTATTAGTATTAAGAAAAATTCATAATTATAAATACAGTTATTAGAAAAAGAAAAAAATAATATAAATAAATTTAACATAGTTTGGTTTTTTAATAGACTTACATGTACGGTCTTTCAAAAGAATAATTTACTAAATTATCATATTATAATTTTTAAATGGATAAAATTATAATCATCTTATAATATCTTTATTAATCACAAAAACACTCTATCCATACACTTTATGATTCACCACACATCACACAACATAAATTATTAGACAAAAACCAAATAACTTTTCATATAATATTCCTATTTATAATGTTATTCAATATTTTAACTCAATAAAAAACCTCATCAAAATAAAAATAACATTAAAATAAGAATTTTACTTCACGAAAAAAAAAATACAAATTGAGAAATATTTCTTACACTCAAAATAAGAAAAGGTCATTTTCCAAATCCCATTACGATTTTGAGTAATAATCCTAACAATCTCCAACTTGACTCAAAATTTTTCAATCATGTAATCTCGCAATTTTCAATAATCTTCAACTTACTTTAAAATCTTTCAATTATATATCTTTAAATCTTCATATCTTTAAATTTTATATTCTTCAATTATTAGATCTCCATGTTATACTTTCACCTCAATCAAAAGACTCATCATATTAGTTGAAGGAATCATCATTATCATCAATTTTCAACTTGTTCTTCATATTCTCTTTGTAGCTTCTTCAAATTTTCTTTCAATTTCAGAAAATGATTTTATAAATGACCACTTTATTGATTCTTTTTCTTCAAAAACTTCTCCATAACTAGCACATTACTTTTAATTGAGGTGTTTTCGCCATTCTTCAACTTATCCATTTACAAAAATCTCAACTTTTATATATTTTTTTTTTCTTAAAAATAACTCTTGAATATCATAATAAGAACCAACTGTTTTGATACCACTTGTTAGGAAAAATTCATGAGTTATAAACATAGTAATAAGAAAATAAGAAAAATAACACAAATAAATTTAACGTTATTTGAACTGACAAAATTACAAATCCTCCTATAATAAATATCTACGATCATCACAAAAACACTTTACTCGTACACTTTGTGATTCACCACACAATATCAACTATTGGGTAAAAGCCAAATAACCTTTCCTATAATACTCCTATTTATAATATTATTTATTATCAATTTTAATTCAATAAGAATCATAATCCAAATAGGAATAATATTAAAATAAGAATTTTACTCCACAAAAAAAATAATCCTCCACTCAATTGAGAAATATTTCTTACACTCAAAATAGAAAAAGATCTTATTCCAAATCTCATTAGAATTATGAGTCATAATCCTAACAATTAAAATTAAAGTTTACTCATCTTTTTATTAATTAAGATTTAATTTGTTAAATTAAATCAAAAATATTTCTTTTCTTAGTTATGAATTTAGGTGGTATTTATTAAAACTTAAATCACGAACTATAAAAATAAAAAGGAAAAAGTTTTTTTTTTTTTCCTTCATCATTTTATTTTTTATAGTGAAGAAATCATTTCAATATTTCTATATCAATTTTTTTTTAGATTTTATTGGATAAATTGAATGAGATATAAAGTGAAAAATAAAAAAAAAATTAAAATCAAATTAAAATATATATCTCAACAAAATTTTAAACATCAATTTTTAGATTTTCTTTCTAACGAAACACAATTATCAAAATTTGACCATATGATATGACTATATGATATATAAAAGATAACTAATTCACTTAAAACTAAATAATTTCCTTTTATTAATTTTCTACCTATAACCTAATCAAACAGAGATAAAAATATCTTTAATTATCTTAGAATCATATAAAAGGAGACTTAGTCTTAGTTAACACGTAAGTTGATATGAAAATTATTAGCAAAAACGCACAATGAACACGCACTCACAAATAAGAACAAAAAAGAACAGAGAAAATGAACAAAATATTTTTTTACGTGATTCGACAAGTATATTTATGTCTACAAACAGTCATCTACTTATTTTTACTATATTTTAAGAATGATTATTTATATTATTTCTAGGTCTAAAACCTTATACAAATGAGAATAGGAATTACAGTTCTATTAGTATTTTCTCTAGGTCTAAATCTAATACAAATAGGAATAGAAATTACATAATCACCCTAATAATAAAATAGCCTAACTATTACATATTTAGAACCCACTAATAAATAATAATTTTTTCTAACAAATATAACTGTAACACCCTCAAATTTCATCCATAAGATCTTAAATACATGTTATTGAAATATAAATAAAGTTGATTTAAACATTAGAACATCATACTTGAGCGATTTGACAATTCGCTAAAAACCGATCCGGTAGATAAGTAAGCACGCCGATGTTTCGATTAACAAATGGGTTCGAAATTTTAAATTTTTAATATCACCATTAGACTCATAAGTTGGAGAAATATAAAAAATATTGTTTCAAAATTGAAATGGGAAAAAAAGATAAATAGTTAAAAATTTTGGGTTCAAAATACGAATACAAGAAGTGTTAGGGGTGAAATCGAATTAGCTGAAAGTTAATTAATATAAATAGCCATCTGTGAACACTCAATTTTACACCCCTCGGACTCGCACCTACCCAAACGACTTCCCCCGAAACCAAACCCGCGCCCGGACAGACTCGGAACGACCTCAGAACAAAGTTGGGCCACAGGTGCCGCCCTCTAGGCTTGGCATTGCCGCTAGCCACCCCCTCTGGGTGGCAGCCGCCAAGCCCAAGGGCGACAGCGTGGCTCCTTGCCGCGATTGCTGCCCTCCTTCAAGACCTGTGCCGCCAAGGCACTGTGGCGGTGCCGCCACCCCCTTTTGACGGCAGTGCCTTCTCTTGCCGGCGGCAGCGACGATCTGCACCCATTTTTTCCGAATCCCACATCGAAAATTGATGGGATTCGACCCCCGGAGCTCCTATTATAAATTGAGAGCCTCCCCCCACCTTCCAAACAACAATAACGAAGGAACAACAGACAGAAACACGCCAAGGCTAGCAAAAAGAAAGGAAAAAAGACAAGAAATCGTTTTCGTCACTAGATTTTGTCTTTTTTCCTCTCCAAGCAACATTTTCTTCTTCTTTAACTCTCTTTCGATTTAAAAGAGTTGCTATTAGGGGCGTATTGAGCCTCTCAGTTAAATCTTTCCTCAAAGCAAGGTCCCTCCGCCGATTCACTTTCTTAAGAGCTAAGAAGGCATCTCGACTCATCACCTCGAGGCGCCATCCGATCCAAGGTGGAACTCCGCTCCGGAAGAGCACTCCGTCCGCCAGCATCCCTAGAAGCTAGGGCAAAGGTATGTTTTCTAACTCATCTTCTTTATTTTAGTAGAGCATTAAAATAAAGAATCAAAACATGATAAATTGGGCATAAAATCAACCCTCCTTCGCGAGAAGGAAGAACTGCGTGGGTTTTGATTCCCATTCGACG
>CANXYC012055809.1:0-12439 GCA_948193065.1 Aleurites moluccanus | reverse complement strand
TCGAACATCGCAAAAAGAGAGGAAAAATATGAAGATAAATTTTATCTCTAATAATGATGACCTTAACTATGAGCATATATATATTGCTCACATTGATGTGACAAATATGTTTTTGAAAATATTAAAAAGTAGAATTGATTTCGATATATATTATGAATGGTGCGATAACTCGTATAATTTTAAAAATGTCAAATATTTTTCTTATTTAAAAATGGGTGTGACAATTATTTCTGGTAAAACAAAAAAAAAAAAATAATTGAAAGATCAAGAATAGCTAATATATTATCACTAAGAGGAACAATACTTATTATATATAATACATTATTTTCTCCAAAATCTCATTAAAATTTATTAAGTTTTAAAGATATTCGCAGTAACGAATATCATATTGAGACAATTAATGAGAGGAATTAATAATACCTCCATATTACAAGCATTATTTTCGATAAAAAAATATAGTGAAAAATTTTCTGTTATTTTCTCTGATTTGTATTATACAAAAATTAGTAGAATTGAAAATAATCTTATAGTAAACCAGAAGTTTACATATCCAAATATTTTTATTATTTAGAATGATAAGTTAGGTCATATTTGTTTAAAAATAATGGAAAAAATATTGAAAATTCACGTTAGAATCCATTGAAGAACTAGAAAATTTTTCAAATTAATCAATTGGCTTTTAATCAAAAGCTAGAAATTTGTCATCTAAGAATTTTTGAATATGCAGTATATAACATAATTACTCCACCATAAAGCACTAAGATGAGTCCTCAAAGGAGGTTAGAAATATAAGTTAGATATAAATCTCTCTCAAAAATTAAATATTTTGAGTCATTAATGGTGATGTATTGACTGCTCGATTTTGCAGATTGTCATTTGATGAAATAATATTTTCAGCATTAAGTGGAGATAGTAAAAGTTGAGAAATACAAATCCTATAACAAAATAATATGAACGAGAAGTTCATAAATTAATTTATCTGCAAAAATTAGCAAATCAATTGTCGGATGCACTTGCTGATCTAAAAGAAGTAATAAAATATCATATAATAGTTATTAATATTTTAATTTATATTATCATCCCAGAATGACAACTTATTAATATTAATAAATTTCAAGCACGCTTGAAGCGTGAAAGACTATTGATTATAAAGATAAAAGTCATCAAAAGAGAAAAAAGAATAAATAATAAAGATAATTTTATTAAAAATGCAAATATTAGCATAGATACACTTCCTAAAGAAGTATATGTACCTAAAATTAGTAATAATTAATAAAAATGAAGAGATATTGATAAATTATGTTAGTTTTGAAAAAAGATAGAATCAAAATGAAGTAGTTGTTGACTACTGTTTTACATATAGTGTAATATATTTTTATGAATGAAAATGATGGTCTTGAACCACGATCTGTTTAATAATATTGACCTGTTTAATAATATTGAAATAGAGTTGATTGATCAAAATAAAAAAATGCAATACAAGCAGAATTAGATTATCTTGAAAAGCATAAAGTTTTCGGACCAGTAGTCCAAACACCGGAAGATGTGAAACTGTTAGATACAAATAGATTTTTGTGTGAAAAAGAAATGAGAAAAATATAATTGTAAAATATAAAACAATACTTGCTACACAAAATTTTTCGCAAAGACCTAAAATCGATTATGAA
Source organism: Aleurites moluccanus (assembly GCA_948193065.1). Classification (NCBI taxonomy): domain Eukaryota; kingdom Viridiplantae; phylum Streptophyta; class Magnoliopsida; order Malpighiales; family Euphorbiaceae; genus Aleurites; species Aleurites moluccanus. The sequence goes on along the minus strand of CANXYC012055809.1, from coordinate 10,772 downwards.
GAGATATACTCTCTTATGGTGGATGCAATGATATTTTGATATCTTATTAATTTAGCAGTGCATGAAAGACTTGATATATACCTCATGAATGTAGTCAAAACTTACCTATATGACTCAATTAATTATGATATTTATATGAAAATCCCTAAAGGATTTAAAATGCTAGAAAAATATAATTTAAGTTCTCGAGAAATTTATTCAATTAAATTACAATGATCTTTGTATGAATTAAAATAATTTGGGCTCACATGGTAAAATTGTCTTAGTAAATACTTGTTCAAAGTAGAATATAAAAGCAATACTATAGAGGAATTTATATATGAATTTGCCATAATTATTGTATATATTGATGATTTGAATATTATTAGAATTTCTGAATAATTTTCAAAATGAACATATTGTTTGAAAAAGGAACTTGAGATGAATTATTTTGAAAAAATAAAATTATGTCTCGATTATAAATTGAACATTTGACAAAATAAATTTTTATATTTCAGTTAACTTATACACAAAAAGTTCATTTATAATTTTATATACAAAACACATTCATTGAATAGTTCAATAGTTATTCGGCCACTTAATGCGAATAATGACTCTTTTCAATTAAAGAATATAATAAAGACATTTTTGGTCCTGAAGTACCATATCTTATGCAATAGGCGCACTAATATATTACAAAAAAATGGTGAAATTGGTGTTCAATAAATTCGTTCAAGTGACAATCTAATAGATTTGTTCATTAAGATATTACCTACTGTAACATTCAATAAATTATTTAACAGTATTAAAATGGGGTTGAGGGGGGCTGCTGTGTATTTTTACACAGCTGCCTCTCATGCGTCCAATTTTAGGTACCTAAAATTTTTTATAAAAATTTATAAAAAATAATTTGATAGTGTTTCATATAATGAATCCAATGATATATTTTTTTTGCTAAACAAAAATCAAATGGATAGAAAAAAATGCATTATAAATTTTGTGTATTATATTTAACGGTCTACATTTAATGTATTTATAATGCATTTTTTTCTATTCATTTGATTTTTGTTTAGCATAAAAAACACATCATTGGATTCATTATATGAAACACTATCAAATTACAATTTTTATAAATTTTTATAAAAATTTTTAGATACCTAAAATTAGACACATGAAAGGCTGCTGTGTAAAAATACACAGCAGCCCCCTCAACCCATTAAAATATAACGCCTTAAAGATTTTCAGTGATTTTGCAAATAGGGAGAATTTAACATTATACTCTTTTTTCCTTAACCAAATGTTTTGTTCCATTGAGTTTTCCTAAGATTTTTAATGAGATCGTATACTATTTGTAATACGAGAATATTGTACTTTTTTTCCTTCACTAGTTTTTTTTTCCCACTAAATTTTTACTAATAAGGTTTTAATGAGACATATTCTTTATAAAAATAGACATCCAAGAGGAGTGTTATAAATATATAGATAAATGTGAATGCCCATTCATCTATCCCACTACTCATAAGTTTTTATATTTAAATTTAATTTTATTGCACCATTTATATTATATTTTATGATGAGTTTATATATTGTAATTTATGATAAAGATGGATTTTATAAATAGGAGTTCATATTATTTTGTAGTATACACTAAAAAGATAATAGAAAACTCTATTTTTTATATTCTTATTATTGTTTTTATTCTTATTTTATTTATTTTAATATATTATTATTATTTATTCGCTAATTCAATAGAGCCCTTTTGAGAGTCAAATCAATTGAGCGTTTTGACTGTATGATTAAATGTCTGTAATTGTAATTAAATTTTAAAATTAAAATAAAATTATATATTTGTAAAAGATTTGGGTATAGGAAAAATACATGTATATAATTTTTTTTTAATGTTCTGGTCATATTCCCAATGTTCTCAAACTCGACCTAATAAAAAAATCGGTGAAAGTAGAGAGAGTCGAACCGGTTAAACTGAAATAAAATTGAAAATAATTAATTAATATTATATAATATAAAAAACATAAATTTTATTATATAATTTGATATTTATTATCTATATACTTAAAATAAATATAATGTATATATAACTAAAATTAAAAAATATAATAACTATATAATTAAATATTTATTAGTTACAAAAAAATTTCATTAATAAGTCTAATTAAATAATTAAATATCTAAATTATCTTTAATAAATAAGTCAAATTTAATTAAATAAAAATATTTTCATTTAGTTAATTTTAGTCTTTTAATTGAATTTAATTAAAAAATATTTTTATTAGTATTATAATTATTCAGATTTTTATTAATTTTAATTATTTTCGATATTTTTATTTTATAATATATATATATATATATATGATAAATGAAGTGAATGTATACGAATAAAAGAAACTGGTGAATCCATAGTAACGCCCCATGCGTATTCGAGTATACAAATTTGTTCAAATATTTTCTTATGAAAAAAATATAATAATAAAATGCGGTAAATATTTTTATTTTTTTAAATACTAGTCGTTAATCTAATTAATATGATTCACATAAAAATTGGATCAATTTACAAGCAAACTCGAATTGCCCCCTAAATTTAACACAAACTTCAACTGAGTTTTTATACTTTAATTTTCTTATATTATATTTATATATCATTTCACATAACATTACGCATATTTATCAAAAATTAGAATTGTTGGAGTAAATGTTAAATGTTATGACTAATTAGTAGCAATAATAGGGATTGACTAAATAAGCAGATACTGTTAGGCTCATTGCTGAACAGCTGCACCTACAGTTATAAAAGTTATTGTAACAGACTCGTATGCATATGAATTGTCAATTGCTAATTTCAAGGAGATTTTGTTCTCTCTCTCTTCTCCCGATCTCTCTCTTTCTTAAGCTCTCTTCCTCATTCTATTCTTTTTCTTCTCTATCAACGTATTGTTCTATTCATTTCATTGCCTTCATTACTGTGTTCTTAACAAGTTATGCACTCGAGCCATAACAATATGATATCAAAGTAGCAAGCTCCTGAGGTAGTCAATCCAGCCATGACAAAACCAAAAGCAAGAGCTACTAACACTGATAGAATTCAAACTCTGGAAGAGAAAGTTTAGTTACTTGATCTCTAGATTTTTGACCTAATTTTTTTTTTTCAAAGCTCCATGACAGAGATGGATCTTCATTTCACATCTGCTCTTAAAGATTCTCAACTGGAATCACAAAATTCTTACAATGAACTGAAGCTAATAGTGCTGGAATTGAAGGGCTCTATGATACACCTACAAAAAGGAAAGGAACATGTAACCGAGATCAGTTTGGAGACTAGAGACAGAGAAGCAATGCACTCACCAGCCATGAGTTCCTCTTGGACTATTACTCAAAATCAGGTACAACATTCTCTCTCTACTTTTAACATAAATGATGTGCTGTATACTACTGTTGCTGTGAACTTAGGCAATGGCAGAGGTATCTTCCCTACACCTAGAGTTAGAGAACTTAATGAGAGCAGTAATGTGCATCACATAACTAGGGCCACTAATGTATTGGAATGACAATTGGATTAGATTGGATCCTCCTTATTTTGATGGAACAAACATTAGGAATTGGGTGAGAAAATGTCAGAGTACTTTAAGGTTTATGGAGTGCCTGATGATCGGAAGGTGGAATTGGCATCCATGTTACTTGATAATAAATATGCCAGCTGGTTTCAAGGCTGCCAGCTTCAACAAGAGGGAATAACCTGGGAATTTTTTGCGGATAAGAGGTTTAGGGAGCTAGGTACTTAAGAAATTATATAAGAATTTAAGGAACTTTGAGGAACTTAAATCTCTCATACTTAAATACAATCCTGGTCTTACTGAGACCTATTTTATTTCTAGCTTTATTGGGGGCCTTAATGAGGAACTGAGTACTATTGTTAAAATGTCTAGGCCAGTTACTCTTCTTCAAGATTTTAAACAAGCAAAGCTGTAAGAAAAGTGTATAGAGGCTATTCTTAAAAGACAAACACATAACCTCAAACAAAATTCTTATCAAACCTACAAATCCAGTCCTCATGTCCTTGGCTCAAAAAGTTTTTCATCTATTTCACCAACTTATACCAAACCTGTCCTTCCTTACTATTCTAAACCAAACACTTACACAAAACCTACTGACACCAAACCTAACCCTGCCATACATGATAATAGCAAACCAAAACACCTTACTGAAGCTAAGAGAATCACTGTGTTGTGTTTTATATGTGGAGATAGGTATTATCGAGGTCACACTTGTAAACCTAAATAGTAACTGATAGCCTTTCAGAAGTAGTTTCTATAGAAAAGGAGTTGGATGTAGTGGATATAGAGTTGATAGAGGAAGAGGAATGGGGAAAAATCCATGCATGCCTTGGTTGGTAGCTCTTCTAGCAACACATTGAGAATTAAAGGTTTCATTAGGGACATGCCTGTGATTATATTGGTGGATACAGGTAATACTCACATTTTCCTAGATTTGGGAGTAGTTAAGGAAATCGAAGTGAAGACAGTAATGGTTTTTAATGGGCATAAAATGACTAGCAAGTGTCCTGACTTTAAATGGACTATACAAAGGTATGAATTCTACTTTAAGATAAGATTGTTGCAATTGGGTGAGTACAATATTGTTTTAGAAGTGGACTGGATGAAACAATATAGTCCTTTATTGTTTGATTTCATCACTCCATCCTTATCCTTCTAGAAAGATGGACGTCAAATAGAGTTAAAAGGAATTCTGAAGAAAGGGTACTTAGGCGGATGAGTGGGAAAGAACTTAAATAAATGTTTAAAAGATGATTTTCTTCTCTCCAAGCTCAACTCTTTTTTGTGGGATGTAGGCCTGTGGTCTGCCTTGATGAGACTTCCATCTCTGTTCATCAACTAGACCTTCAAGCCTTACTTCAACATTACAATTTTGTCTTCCAAGAACTAAAAACACTTCCTTCCATAAGAACACATGACCATTCTATTCCATTAAAACCTGATTCCAAACTTATGCAGTTAATACCCTATAGATATAATTGTTTTAAAAAAGATGAGATAGAAAAATAGGTGATTGACATGCTCCAAAACTCTCTCATACAACCTAGCCACAACCTTTTTGCCTCTCCTGTGTTATTAGTCAAGAAAAAAGATGGGACATGGAGGTTTGTATTGACTACAGGAAGCTCAACTCTATCACAATCAAGAATAAGTTTCCTATCCCTATAATTGATGATCTTCTTGATGAATTACATAGAGCTAGGTTCTTTTCCAAGATTAATTTAAGAGCAAGATACCATCATATCAAAATAGCACCTACTGACATTTACGAAACTACTTTTAGGATCCATCATGGTCACTTTGAGCTCAAAGTGATGCCATTTGGGCTCACAAATGTCCTAGCTACTTTTCAAGCCTTAATGATTTCTATATTTGGGCCTCATCTCAGGAAATTTATCCTGATCTTTTTTTATAACATTTTGGTCTACAACATTACATGGGAATTGCATCTTTTTCATCTGGAGATTACTTTTCAAGTACTCCTTGACAAGTTGCAAAACAATCCAAGTGTTCTTTTGGCCAACAAGTCGAATCCCTTAGGCACATCATCACTATACCTGGGGTTAGTACAAATCCCACCAAAATAGAGGCAGTTCTTAATTGGCCTTAGCCTACTACTGTGAAGGCCTTTAGGGGTTTTTAGGCCTAACTGGTTACTATAGAAAGTTTATTAAGGGGTATGGGGTGATAAGCAAACCTCTCACTAAAATGTTGAAGAAGGATCGATTCTAGTGGACTCCTGCAGCCCTAAAAGCTTTCCGAACTTTAAAATAGTTGATGGTCTCTGCATCAGTTCTGGCCATGCCTAATTTTTCCTAACTTTTTTATTTTGGAGACCAATGCTTCTTCTACAGGTATAGGGGCAGTATGGATGCAGTAAGACATGCCCATTTCCTTTATCAGGAAAGCACTCAGCCAACAAATTCAAGCCCTTTCTATTTATGAAAAAGAGCTATTAGCCATAATTTTTTTTTTTTTTTTTTATGTTAGACATTGTTTAGAACATAATCAATTTATTATTAAGACAGACCATAAGAGCATCAAGTTTCTTTTATAATAGAGACTAACAACTTATGTGCAGCAAAAAGACATTATTAAGTTGTTGGGGTTGGATTACAATATTCAGTATAAAAAGGGTATTGAGAATAAGGTAGTGATGCATTGTCTATGAGGCTTATAGAAGACAATTATTTTCCATTAGTTTCTTGTCATGTTAGTTCTGTTTCTATACCTTTATGGATTCAAGAGGTTATTGCTAGTTATACTGCTAATGCCCATGCTAAGACTCTTATTTCAGGACTCTTGATTGATCCTAAAGCCCAATTGCCCTGCTCTTGTTCTCAAGGACTACTAGAGTATCATACTAGAATATAAACTGGTTCTAACAAGCAACTTAGGCAAAAGTTTGTTGTGACGAAACTGCATGTGCACAGATTGTTAGAAAGTTTAGTGTGTGAGTACGAGTGTCGATCCCTCAAGGAAGGAAATTGCTAAGAACCAATTACTAACTTCTTCTATTATTTAGAAAATAACTTTAAAGTTTCAGATTAAAAACTAAACAAAATTTTGAATTAAGATACTAAATAATGTTAATTAAAACCTAGGATTTAGCTTTCATCAATTGAGTACCTATAACTTCTCTATGTTTATCCTTAATTGGGTTAATTATTGGAATTAATGACCAGGTTCCCCTAATCAATGTAAAATCCTCTCTTAAGGCAAATTACAACTATTTATGCTAACTTTAAGTCTACTCTTGTGATCTTAAACACTTAACATAAGCTCATTATGTTTTTTGGTAAATCTTTTTAATTGATCATAAAAGAGTGTCCTTGTCACTAAGCAACACATTCCTTAGGTCTATTAATTCAATGAACTAATATTATGCTTCTACTCTCGCTACTTCACACAATACCTTATATTAATGAAATTAATTGCCAGTTAACTATACTACTTTTAATTGCTGAGTTAATAGATTAATCCCAATAATTTTTCCCAATTAATTCAAATAAAAATTATCATAGGCAAACTCAAGAGATTACATCTAAACCCTAGAGAGATAATTTTAGCTACTTATGGAGAAAGGTAGAAGATGAACACCAATAAACATAATTAAACAAACATTAAACACTTTTATTGAATTGAAAAGTAAAAGGTTTGGAAGAGTTTAAGAAGTAAATTATTGATGATATTAAACAATTAACATAAACTCATTATGTTCTTTGGTGAACCTTTTTTAATTGATCACAAAAGAGTATCCTTATCTCTAAGCAACACTTTACTTAGGTCTATTAGTTCAATGAACTAATATTATATTCCACTTTCGCTACTTCACACAATACCTTAGATTAATGAAATTAATTATCAGTTAACTGCACTGCTTTTAATTGCTGAATTAATAGATTAATCCCAATAATTTCTCCCTATTAATTCAAACAAAGATTATCAAAGGCAAACTCAAGAGATTACATCTAAACCCTAGAGAGATAAATTTAGCTACTTATGGAGAAAGGTAAAAGATGAACACCAATAAACACAAATAATTAAACAAAAATTAAACACTTTGATTGAATTGAAAAGTAGAAGGTTTGGAAGAGTTTAAGAAGTAAATTATTGATGATTTTAAACAATTAATATAAACTCATTATGTTCTTTGGTAAACCTTTTTAATTGATCATAAAAGAGTATCCTTATCTCTAAGCAACACGTTCCTTAGGTCTATTAATTCAATGAACTAATATTGTGCTTCCATTCTCGCTACTTCACACAATACCTTTGATTAATGATATTAATTGTCAGTTAACTACACTGCTTTTAATTGCTGAATTAATAGATTAATCTCAATAATTTCTTCCAATTAATTCAAACAAAGATTATCATAGGCAAACTCAAAAGATTACATCTAAACCCTAGATTAGATAAATTTAGCTACTTATGGAGAAAGGTAGAAGATAAACACCAATAAACACAAATAATTAAACAAACATTAAACACTTTTATTGAATTGAAAAGTAGAAGGTTTGGAAGAGTTTAAGAAGTAAATTATTAATGATCTTAAAAAATTAACATAAACTCATTATGTTCTTTGGTAAACCTTTTTAATTGATTGTAAAAGAGTATCCTTATCTCTAAGCAACACGTTCCTTAGATCTATTAATTCAATGAACTAATATTATGCTTCCACTCTCGCTACTTCACACAATACCTTAGATTAATGAAATTAATTGTCAGTTAACTACACTACTTTTAATTGCTGAATTAATAGATTAATCCCAATAATTTCTCCCAATTAATTCAAAAAAAGATTATCAACACTACTTTTAATTGCTGAATTAATAGATTAATCCCAATAATTTCTCCCAATTAATTCCAAAAAAGATTATCATAGGCAAACTCAAGAGATTATATCTAAACCCTAGATAGATAAATTTATCTACTTATGGAGAAAGGTAGAAGATGAACACTAATAAACACAAATAATTAAACAAACATTAAACACTTTTATTGAATTGAAAAGTAGAAGGTTTGGAAGAGTTTAAGAAGTATATTATTGATGACTTGAGCTCTTCCTTCCAAAGCCACTTGAAACACAAAATACAATGCTTGAACTTGAGAAAACTTAGAACTTGGAGAGAACTCTTGATGATTTTCATAATACAAGATAATGTTCTTATATAGAGGTTGAATTTAGTGTTTAGGAAGAGTTAGGAGTCTAGTTAGGAGTGAAAATCTCCCAAAATCAATATGTATCTTGAAAAGCTGAAATATGGAATCTTACCCCTTTTAAAAACCCAAAAATTGCACATCAGCTCTCTCTATGGGTGGCATGACCATGTAGCATCGCATGGTTGTGCATGTCTTTAGCTTGGATTTTTTGTGAGATACAAAGCCAAAAAATTCTGCATGGCCGTGCAAGCCCATAATCCTGTATTTCACACTATGCACATAGATGAAATTATTTTCATGACTGTGTACACCAATATGTATGGTTGTGCAAGTTTAAATTGTTGATTTCTCCCAGTCTCTCTACTTCCATCCATTTTTGCATGGTCCAGACTTCTTCTTTGTTGTTTTAGCTTTATTCATGGCATTCTTTAGGTCCAATTTGATGGCGACTTTATTTTATATGCTTCCAAGCTTCCAAATCCTTGAATTTAAGCTCGAAACTTCTAATTTCCTACCAAAACTCATAAACACAAACTTTAGACAATATTAAGTGATTAAATTGTAAAATATGTATGAATAACCTGAATAATATAGCAATTTGCATTCAAAATACATTACAATTTAAGCACTCATTAAATTCCCTTAAACTTAACTCTTTCCTTATTCTTAAGTAAACTTTTCCATTTAAAATCAGTAGGGAAGTAGTAAAGAACATTTTTCAGACATCGAAATTAAATAATCATAATGAAACAATCTAAAATTAGATTAACAACTTAAATTTTTTATTTTGAACTCAAAGTCAAATCAATCTCAATTTGTCTCAACTTTCTTTTCTCGGACTCATCAATAAGAAGTTATTATACTTAAACAGGCTTAAACTCACCTAATATCTTTAATGACCTCTAGGTATATAATCAAGACAAATTTTAAACCTCATAGGTGTTAGACCTTATGTCACACCCCATCTCCAGTGGTGCGACGGTCCTAGGGTAAGAGTAGGCTTAAGGCCACCACAAACCCATAGAACTCACATATCATGAATCTCATACACAATTATATCAATTATAAACATCATATAATATCATACAATAATCATTTCTATAAATCCATTTAAACATCAATCATATCTTTTACCATTATCATTTCATAGCTTTCTCTTGTTCCTTACTGATCAAAAGATGCATCTCACATCACTAAGGAACAAAAGTAACCCAAAAGGTAACAATTCATACATCAAAATATTATAATCCTCAAACGACTAACTACGGAGCTCTAGAGTAAACTCCAATACATTTTGTGTCATAATACCATATAATGGAAATACAAAATCATATTTCAAAATAATTACAATGAAGGCTTCTTGGAAGAATGAGTCAAGAAGCTTGATCTTCTCTATTAGCTCCCTCACGAGCTATACTATCACCTGAAATCCACAAAAGATGAGTGAGCATTCAACTCAATAAGATATGAATATGCAATAAGAAAGAAATACATATACATATATAATCCGAAGGAAATAGCAATTTTAAGAACAGGTGTACAAATCAGAAAGTGGTTAGGCTTACAAGAAACAGAAGTGCTCACAATCGAATAGCACTATCAAATATCATGGTAGAACTACAGAATGAATCAGTAGCCATGCTACCTATTATAACAGAGCGCATCAGTAGTCCTTGCTACCTTATCGCAAACACATACTTGGCCAGGCATACGCCTAGAGCTCGTGGTCCCCTCTAGGTGGAACACTGATAAAAACTCTATCAGCTGGGTTCCCAAAGTGCAAGATGGACCAATGAATTTACTCTTATTGGGAAGAGCGTTCTATCCATAGGGTCATATGGTTTCATCTTACAAGAAACATATTGGTCACAAGACCATCAACACATATCATAATTTCAATCAATTACTAATAAGTAAGAAGCAAGTGGAAATCATGTGAACTTGATTCAAGAAAATTGACCAAGTCGTGTACAGTATATATATATATATATATATATATATATATATATATATTTATATATATCTCTTTATAGAGTCGAGGGGGTCGGGGAGAGGGTGGGG
>CANXYC012055655.1:0-13418 GCA_948193065.1 Aleurites moluccanus | reverse complement strand
AGCAAGGATGGGCTTGAAGTTGATCCTAGGAAAGTGGATGCAATTCTGAATTAGCCTAGACCCATAAATATTTCAAAAGTTAGAAGTTTCTTGGGTTTGGCAGGTTACTACAGAAGGTTTGTTCAAGACTTCTCTAAGATTGCAGCTGCTTTGAGTAAGCTTACCCAGAAACAAGTGAAATTTATATGGACAGATGCATGTGATAAGAGTTTCCAGAAGTTAAAAGTACCACGGTGCCTATCTTAGCTTTTCTGTCAGGTGAGGGAGGTTATGCGGTGTATTGTGATGCATCGAGAGTAGGACTGGGTTATGTGTTTATGCAGCATGGTAAGGTGATCGCTTATGCTTCTAGAAAATTGAGGAAACATGAGGTGAGTTATCCAATGCATGATCTTGAGATGGCTACAGTTGTGTTTGCTTTGAAGATATGGAGACATTATATGTATGGAGAGAAGTGTGAGATCTTCACAGATCATAAGAGTTTGAAATATATATTTCAGCAGAAAGAAAACATGTTCTAAGATAGGTGAGGCAAATGAGAATATAAATTATATAGAAACCCTCTTTAAGTAAGCATACACATTTTCAATGCAATCAATTTAATACAAAATTGATCAAAACACAACATTCATGAAATAAATTTCTTACTTCGGATAGTTTCTCAATCTGAAATATTTCAATAAATTATTCATAAATATCAATTATAATTTATCATTAGCCTTCATCAATTATTCAACATAAGTATATTTATTAATAAAAGAGCAAAATTTGAAAAAAATTAATCCATCAAAATTCAAAGAAATAATTAAAAATAACTGACAAATACCAACAAACTAAACTCCCCCCAAACTTGCAATTGACATTGTCTTTAATATCAAAGAGAAAAATAAAAAGAAAAAAAATACTCCCTCTTGAAGAATCCATATTTGTAGCTTAAGATGCATTCCATTTCCTTGCTTCCTTTAAAACATTAAGACATAATCTAAAGTAATATAAGGAGTTAGTCACATAAATAATAGAAAATAAAAGAAAACAAGAGATTTAAAGTTTAAAAAATGGTTTGCCTCCCAAGAAGTGTTCTTTAATGTCATTATCTTGACATTTTGGTAAGTCTTTGTCAAGGAGGATTATATGAAGTGTAGAATATCCTTTTTCGCTCAAAATCTCCATTGGCATGTGATTGAAGGTGTGGATTTTTGGCATAAAAATTTTAAGATTTCTTCCTTTGGATTTGAACATATTCATTGCATGAAAAATCTAAAATTTTATTTGCAATTTCATTCTTACTAATATTTTCAATCACATCCACTCTTTTACATCTCCCTTGAGAAGAATAAATCACACTAGGTTTGAAAATTATGAACTCTTCTTCCTCTTCTCCAACTTTCAATGTAAGCTTACCTTTCTTTACATCAATAAGTTCTCTAGATGTGGCTAAGAAAGGCCTTCTTAAAATTAAAGGAATTTCAGTATCCACTTTCATTTTAGGCACTATGAAGTCCAATGGAATGTAGAACTTACTTACCTTTTTTTAAAATATTTTCTATAATCCCTTTCGGCCTTTTAATTGTCCTATGTGCTAATTGCAAAGAAATTTTAGTATGAAATAATTTTTCAAGATTCAACTTCCTCCAAACAAACATAGGTATGATGTTCAAACAAGATCCTAGATCACATAAAGTATTATTAAAATTTAATTCATTAATAGTACAAGGAATAGAAAAACTTCCTAAATCTTTAAGCTTTGGTGGAATCTTGTGTTGGATTATAAAACTACACTCCTTAGTAATTGTAATTAGCTTTACATCTTCCAAACTCTCTCTATTAGACAAGAGCTCTCTAAGGTACTTCAAATATTGGGCATTTGTGCTACAATTTCTGAAAAAGAAAGATTTGTGTGAAATTTTCTAAAAGCATTTAAAAATTGTTCATGTACCTTGTCCAATTTACTCATCTTCAATCTTTGAGGAAAAGGAATGGGGGCATATATGGCTTGACTTGTGATGATTGAAGTACTTCCTCTTGCTTCTTATCAGCTTCTCTTTCTTGCTCAAAGGATGTATCTTTTAGGATAATAGGCTCTTGGACATCATCAACCTATTCATCCTCTTTAAGCTCAAAAGCTATCACTATAATTTCCTTGTAATGTTCAATTTAATTCATTTCAGTTTGACTAGGCAAATTATCTTGGGTTATTACATTCAATGAGTTAGCCAATTGCCCAATTTGCATCTCCAAGTTCTCTTTGTACTTTTTCTCTAACTCTTCAATTATCTTTCTATTTTTAGAGAAAATAACATTAACTTGCTCTCTTAGGTTTTTCTCAGTATTGCTTGGTAAAAAAACTCGTCTCCTGTTAGACACAATATATGCCAACTGAGCCATCTGCACTTTTAGATTTTTAATTGCTTAAGCCTGATTTTGAAATATAGAGTCAATCTTATTCATGAACTCAGATGTTGACTTGGCCAAACTTACCACAATATCCTAAGATTTGACTTCTTCTCCTAGGGTTGTATATGATTTCTCTATTGTTGAAATCCTAGAGGTTGAAATGGCCAAACTTGTCCCTCTTAATTCCCTTGCATGGGTGGATTGAGTTGATTGTTCTTATTGCTCCATGAGAAATTGAGATGATTCTTCCACCCAGGGTTATATGAGTTTATATAGGGGTTATTCTGCTGTCTGTTAAAATTTGACACATAATGAAATAATCTCATGATGGAACACTTTGTAGAGGCATGGTTATCTCCACAATAATCACACTCACTAAATTGTTAGAGATAACATTGATTGGACCATGGTTATTATTACTTAACAATTTAAAGAGCTTGTCAAACTTAGCATTTACCATTGTCATTTGATCACTTCATAAACTCCATCAACTCTTTTTGGATGGCCTCTTTCATTTGTCCACTAGTGATTGTTTGAAGCAATCTCTTTTATCAGCAGGTATGCTTCATCTATTGACTTATTGATCAAAGCCCCACCAACTGCTACATCCAAGGTTATCTGAGTAGTAGGCAATAGTCTATCATAAAATGTCTGCATCAATGTATAATTGTCAATCCTATAGTTTAGGTATCTCCTTTGTAACCCTTTGAATCTTTCCAAAGCATCATTAAAGGATTCTCCTTCGAGCTATCCGAAGTTGAGTATATCATTCTTAAATCTAAGCATTTTCCCGGTGAAAAATACTTAGTAAAAAAGGCTTGAACAAGCATCCTCTAATTGGTGAAGTAATTAGCTGTATGCTTATTCAACCAATCATAAGGTAAAGAGAAAGAGAATAACATCATCTTTATGGCCTAAGCATATACGCCATTGATCTTGACCGTGTTGCATAATTCCATAAAATTAGAAATATGGGCATTTGGATCCTCCAAAGGACCCTCTTCAAACTGCTTGTTAGACACCATGTTGATGAGTGCAGGGTCCAATTTGAAGTTGTTGTTGTTGATAGCCAATCTGGTTATACTTGATTGTGCCCCATTCAAGTTCGGCAACACATAGTCCCTCAAGGTTCAGGCTTGTGGTTGGTTATGAATCGAAGATTCATGAATATCTTGTTGCGTCCTATTCCCTTGTCAATTTTCTTCAGCAGCCGCCGCTGCTTGATATTGACCTCTTGGATCCTCCATATCTCTCCCTACTTGTTGTTGCTTTCAAAGTCTTGCTTCCTTTCGATTCCTCTTGCACAATTTTTCGATCTCTGGATTGAAAGGTTCAAGGTTTTCCGATCCAAACCTTTGCATAAAACTATACAATCACAATCAAGAATAAGCACGATATGTTAAAAACAAAATGAACTAAATTAATAAAGAAAATATTTGGTATTGATATTGAAACAAATTTTACCTCCCTGGCAATGATGCCAAAAATTTTTGTTGGTTCATAATTATATGAATCATTCATACAAATGTACGAATCATTCATGCAAATAATAGAAGTGAGTAAAGTATCGTTCCCACGAGAAGGCAGTGTCAAATACCAAAATTAGTATTTTATATATTATTTAAATAAAATTTTAAATTGATTGTGGAATTAAAATTAAAGTAATATTTAAAATTTAAAACTAATGAGGTGAAAATTCTTAAAGGTTTCCAAAGATAAAATAAAAAATAAAAAAAACCTAGAGTTTAGATTTTGTCAATTGAACTTCTATGGTTTATAACTCATGATTGATTATCCAAATATTATGGTTAATGAATTAATTACCCTAAAATATATGTAATTTTCTCTCAAACAACTACACAAATACCTACATCAATTTCATGCCTACTCTTATGATCACTACGTTAATACATGCCCATTAAGTTTTTTAGCAATTTCTAATTCTCTAAAGTATATTTTAATCTTTTAGCAATACGATCTTTTAGGTTATTGACCCAATAAACTAATGACATACTTCCTCTCTCGATCCATTAATCATCTTAGATATTGTTTAATAGTGGCATAATTATCAAATAATTATAATCCTAAATCAATAAGTTAACCAATTCTAATTTATATACAAGATAATCAATCAATCAATCATAGTTAAATCATAAAATTCTTAATTGACTATATATAAATTCTAGATTCAAGAAATTTAGCCAAGCATAGTTGAAAAATAAATTGAAAATTTTGTTAAATTAATAGAATAGTTCAGCATTACTAATAATTAAATGAAATAAAATAAACAGAGTTAAGAATAAAAATCTTCTTTGTTTGCCAAGACTTGATTTTGATTGCTAACTATTTAATTTGAAGTCTTTTCTTCTATTGAAGATTTTTCTCTCTAGACTTCTTTATAAATTCTTTCCACACTTTAACCCCTTGAAAAATGAAGTTCTAAAAGTTAAATACTAAATTTCTAATTTCTTCCAAAAACCAAGTTATTAGTCCAAAATTCGGATTGAGTTCAGTAAAAAATCGGGTATCAATTTTTGATTTTGTATCTCGAGTTGAATTTTCTCTGAATACCAGGTGCTTAGTCCAAAAACTAGGTCATTCAACTCTAAAAACCGGATCCTAATTTTTGATAATAAATTCCATTCAAATTTATTTAATTTTTGAATCAAAATCTTCATATTTTCAATTTAATTTCAAACTTCAAAACTAAACAAAATAAACTCAAATATTTACAAAATCAATTAAAATCAAATCAAATCCTAATAAAATATAACTAAATTATTCTAAAAATACTGCTAAAATAAACACTCAATATTGACTTAAAAGTGATTTCAAATAATTTATTGTTTTAAAAATTCAACCATTATCCCAAACAATTAATCTAAATTATTTAAATATTATTGTGTGAAATTTTTAAACCATATTTCATTTTCATCTCTAATTGATGAGAATTGTCTCCAGCTTAAATGATATGCATATTGGTTTAAACTCTTTAAATTAGCAGATCACTTATTTAGGCGGCCATAAAAAGAGGTTGTCATGAAAAAATATCAACATATAAAGAAAAATGTAATAAAAAAAATTGTAAAATGTAAGTAAAGTTATACTAAATTTAATGAATGTAAATAAAAAAAAAAAGAAAATGATAAATTGAATAAATAGGTTAATTTTAAAAAATGTTATTTAAAAATAAGTGAAATATTATAATTTTTAAAAAATAAATTGAAATTATAATTTAACTCTCACTTATCAATAACAATATCTCTCTTAAAACCAGAATGGAAAAAAATAATAAATAAATAGGGAATTTAGTAATATATTTTTTATTTAAATGATAGGTAGTATAATTTAATTAAGAAAATATTTTCACAATGAATTTAAGTTGGGGTATTACAGTCAGCTTCAAAGTTTTCAAACACTCTTAAATTTTCCGTGTTAGCTTCAAATCTTTTATATAAAGAAATTAAATTAATTAATGTTAATATATCCCTTAGGGAAACAACCAAAGATCAATTTTTTAAAAATTGATCAATAAATCATAGAAAAATTCATTTAATTTCTTTATAGAAAAGATTTTGTAGAAATAAAATAGTACTATTTTTTTACCACAATCTTCATTAGGAGTTTAATTTAATTTTTTAACTCATCTTAACAATAGAAAATAATTAATAATATATGGTAAAGTAATAATTGATCTACCAACTAGTTTCCTAATAATTTGTTATGCTAAATTAACTAATATATTATGTTGAATTATGGTCAAAGTCAATTAAGACCAAAAAATTATCATTTAACGCAATTTGAGTTGCCAATACTTTATAGTTGGAACACATATTCAAATAAATATAAATATGCTTCTGAATGAACCAACCTCAGCAACTCTTTGTACCACAACAACTAATATCATGGGAATTTCTTACGCTTGCTTGCAACCTTTGTGTCTGCTCCTTTCCATTTTTCATTTCTTTTGCTTTAGCTTATTATCAACCTCGGCCAATATTCCAACTAGTAACAATGAGACAGAGCGATTAGCATTGCTTGAAATTAAATCCAAAATAAGCAGTGATCCTCTTGATATCATAAGTTCTTGGAATAACTCTGTTCACTTTTGCCAGTGGTATGGTGTCACATGTGGGCGGAGACACCAAAGGGTCATAGATTTGGATCTCAGCTCCCTCCAACTTTCAGGCTTTTTATCACCATATGTTGGAAATTTCAGTTTCTTAAGGAAACTGCAACTTGACAACAATAGCTTCAGCTATGAAATCCCTCCTCAAATTGGGCATTTGCGTAAGCTAGAACTATTGTCTCTATACAATAATTCATTTACTGGCCAAATTCCTTCCTCCATATCTAATTGTTCTAACCTTGTTTTCCTTTATTTGGACCGCAACAATCTGGTTGGTGAAATCCCCGCAGGGATTGGTTCATTACTTAAATTAAAAGATCTCGTTTTAGCGAGAAACAGTTTAACAGGGACCCTCCCATCATCTTTGGGGAATCTATCTTCTCTTGATCAATTGGATGTAATGCGAAATAATTTGGGTGGGGTTGTCCCTGATACTTTGGGCCAATTGAAGAATCTATGGTTATTAGCCTCGTCTGTAAATCAGTTTTTGGGTACCTTTCCTCCCTTTATCTTCAATCTTTCTTCAATCCAGGTTATAGACATGTCAATCAACCAATTACAAGGGAACCTTTCCTCGGACTTGTTCATCTCTCTTCCAAATCTTCAATTCTTTTCCATTATTGATAACCAATTTACGGGATTCATCCCAACTTCACTTTCTAATGCCTCAAATCTACATGTCCTTCAAATATCCGAAAATAATCTTATAGGAAGAGTTCCTTCTTTAGACAAGTTGCATAAGCTTTTTCTTTTCTCCTGCGGTTTCAACTACTTAGGAAGTGGAAAAGCTGATGACTTGAACTTTCTAGTTTCCACTTTGAATAATGCCACTAATTTAGTGACAATAGGTGCAAGCAACAACAATTTTGGAGGGAAGCTGCCTGAACAAATATGCAACAATACAAAGAACCTCCAAAAGATTATCATATCTAAAAATCAAATTTTTGGAAATATCCCAACTAGAATAAGTGATTGTGCTGCATTACAAATTCTGATGGCATTTGACAATAAATTTTCAGGTATCATTCCTTCTAGCATTGGAGAACTTCAAAATCTACGATATTTATTTCTTGATTCTAATGATTTCTTGGGATCTGTTCCCTCCTCTATAGGGAACATGACAAATTTAATTCGCATTGATTTATCTAATAATGAACTTCAAGGCATTGTACCTTGGATGCTTGGAAATAACAGAAATTTGCTAGAACTAAAACTTTCAAATAATAATCTCAACGGTTCTATACCACCACAACTTTTTGAACTTTCACCTTTCTCAATGGGTATCAACCTGTCTAGAAATCATTTCACTGGCTTTGTCCCCGATACAGTAGAAAATTTGAAAAATATAGGAATTTTAGACATTTCCAAAAACTTGTTATCAGGAGTCATTCCTAAAGGCCTTAGTAGTTGTGAAAGTCTAGAATTTCTATACATGGATGGCAACTTGTTTCAAGGTTCCATTCCTTCATCTTTGAGTTCACTAAGAGCCCTTCAAGAATTGAATCTTTCTCACAACATGTTGTTTGGCAAGATTCCAGAGTTCTTAAAGAGCTTTAAATCATTACAGTTGTTGGATCTATCTTCTAACAACTTTGAAGGCATGGTACCAATAGAAGGAGTTTTCAAGAATGCAACTGCAACATCTATAGCTGGAAATAAAAATCTTTGTGGTGGCATTCCAGATTTCAAGCTACCCTCATGCAAGCTTCACGTACAGCACAAGAGAGGATTGACTGTAAAGCTGGCAATTAAAATCTCCATTGTTTTTGTGATTATAGGTGTTGTACTTATGCTTATTTATTTATTTCTTTACTTTTCAAAAAAGAGAAAAGCAGAGTCTACATCGACATCTTTTGGGAATTCGTTCTTAAACTTGTCTTATCAAAGTCTCCTTAAAGCTACAAATGGATTTTCTCTAGAAAATTTAATTGGTACAGGTAGCTTTGGATCTGTATATAAAGGGATTCTTGATCGAGAAGGAATTGTAATTGCTGTGAAGGTTCTTAACCTTACAAGACATGGAGCTTCAAAGAGTTTTGCAGCTGAATGTGAGATCTCACGGAATATCAGACATCGAAATCTTGTTAAAGTACTCACTGCTTGTTCAGGAGTTGATTATCATGGCAATGATTTCAAAGCTCTGGTTTATGATTTCATGGCAAATGGGAGTTTAGATGGATGGTTACATCCAACCATTAGACTAGATGAAGCACCAAAGACTTTAAATGTTCTGCAAAGACTAAACATTGCCATTGATGTTGCTTGTGCATTAGAGTATCTTCATCATCATTGTGGTACACCAGTTGTTCACTGTGATCTAAAACCAAGCAACATCCTTCTTGATGAAAATATGATTGGACATGTAAGTGATTTTGGGTTAGTCAAATTCCTTTCCAATGAGACGCTTGACAATTTCACAAATCAATTCAGCTCTCTTGGAATGAGAGGAACAATCGGTTACTGTCCTCCAGGTAATTGTACTTTATTTGAGATATTACTATATTATCCTTTGTTTTTTCGTTCTAGTAGACTAAAAGATCTAGCTAGTTACATATTTGTTAAATTTCTATGCAAAATTAATTTTATCATGATATATGTTGACTAGAGTATGGTATGGGAAGAGAAGTATCAACATCCGGTGACATATTTAGCTTTGGCATACTTTTGATGGAGATGTTCACAGGAAAGAGACCCATCGATGACATGTTCAAAGAAAGTATGAATCTTCATAACTTTGTTAAGAGAGCTTTTCCTGATCAAGTGATACAAGTTATAGATCCCAGCCTTCTTCAAGTGCAACTCAATATGAGAAACAATAGACTGGTTGATTGCTTGATTTCAATATTTGAAATTGGTATTTCTTGTTCTGTTGAATCACCACAAGATCGTATGAGTATTGGTGATGTTGTTGCTCGACTCTCTTCAATAAAAAACAAGCTTGTTGAAAGAAAAGCACCAGGTAATTAAATTTCAACATAAAATACAACAGCTTAAAAGCATCTTATGATCATATAATATTTTTAGATAACATGAAATCTCATGCACAACATTAATCTCTAAATTCAATTACTTACTTTGTCAAAGTAAAGCGAGATGATAAGAAATCTAATTCTTCTTTTTTATCACAGGTGTATAAGGTTCATGACTTGAATGTGAAATTCAAGTACATAATCAATATGTATCAGATGTTAATTGATGGCAGTCCATATAAACACATGTTTTCCATTTGTATTTTTCATTAGTCTATCTTATAATTATGTATTAATATGTTAGTAAATTCTATTAAATTAATTTTATGGTACTTAGTACTTGGTTTTGGTTGCTACTTCATGAATGATAAGTCTTTTAATTACTATTATTCCTTGAAAAGGTCAATTTGTTGGAGAATCTAATTATTATGAAGTACATATGCATCATGAATTGATTGGCAAATTAATGAATTGTTAATGGAGTAGTTATGAATTCCTATGCATCATGTAGATTCACATTACAATCTGTTTTTAGTTTTATAAGGGTCATCTGTTGTTAGAAAGAATTTTCATTCAGGAAAGTTCTTTCTAACAATAGAGGATAGAATTCAGAAGTTTAATGTAAAAAATAATGAAAATGAAAAAAAAAAATTGATATAACTTATAACTAATTAAATGCCTGACAACTTATATTCTGGTGGCCCAAAGTGGATTCAAATTGCTCCAGATTTTCTCATCAACTGATAGTCCTTATTGAATATTGAGTTTGGATTTTGATATTTGTGTAGTTTTCATTTTGATATTTGTTTAGTTTTCATTTTGATATATACACCTAAGTTGATCATATATATATATGGCTTCGACCAAAATTCGAATTCCAGACTTAAGAGTTTTAAAAAAATTCTAATATTACTAAATTAAATTCTCACTAATTAAATTGTATAAAATTTATAGGATCAACTTATTACATAATTAATTAACATGAAACCCAACAAACACTATTAGTATGGAAAATTAAGGGAATAACCCTCTTCCTATAAAAATTTCAAATGTCTTCTACATAACAATATAATTGAGCAAAATTTTATCATATCGATTTAACACCTTGTAAAAGTTATTTACTTGGTGTCTTATATAAGTTACTATTTTTTATTTTATTGTTATTATTATTTTAATATTATTCTATTGGCGTACACCTTATATAAATTATTACTTTAATGAATTTTTGTATCCTCTTATAGAAATGTGTTCTTATCATCAAGATCTCTTTTTTCACTTGTGTTACCCTTTAATATTTTTTTACTTTAAGTGGGGTTAATTTAATTTGTGCCTTCAATAAAATTAAAAGTCTATTTCATTTAGCAGTGATTATTAATTTTGAGCAATTAGCGACCAGCTGTGTGCATTTAATTATTATAATTGATAATAAATTGTTTGATAATTTAATAATGACAATAAAAATTAATTTATATGACTAATAAGAACTTATATTTTGTGTGTTAATATAATTTATAATTTATGTATTAATTAATAATTTGTTTATATATAAACACAAATTTCATGTAGATATTATGTTAAAAAGTAAATATAAAAAATTCAAAACTATATTAAAAAAAAGACAATTTGCATCCCAGAAGGAAAAAAATAAATTATAAGAAACAACACTAATTATTAAGAAAGCTTAAAAAAATTAGAGGAAAAAAAAAACCCTTAAAAAGTGGGTTAATAATATTCATAGTCCCTCAACTAAGCTTAATATGCTTTATGGTCCTTTAACTTTAATTTGTAACGATACAATCCCTGAATTAAATTTTTAAAACATAAAAATCATTTCCAGAAAATAAACTAATATTTAATTACATTTTGGTCCCTGGATTTCAAAAAACTTTTTCACTTAGGTCCAAAATTTTTAAAATTGCTAGTTTATGGATGAAATTTTTATAGAAAATTCCTTAGTCCCTGGAAGAATGTATAACAGTATAAAACACTTTTCGATTACAGAAAGAAAAGAGCATCCACTGATATAGTGAGAATATTCTTGGGTTTGTGGAATAATCAAGCATAGGGATGAATTAATTAGAATTGATTCTATTTATAGAAATTCTCCCTTATAAAATAAAATTGCCCATGAATATTGTGGTGTAGCAGATATAATTGAATTTCTAGAAGAGCAGTATCTAGTGTTTAATCAATTAGCCATTTTAGATCAAAATACTCCTCTGGTAATCTCTAGAACTTCAAATTGGAGTAATAATCTAAAAAAAGATTATTTAATTTGGAAAATATTGCACTTCAGAAAAATTAACTTTTTTCTTACTAGGGAAAAATTCTCCAGGTCTAGACAATTGGGTAGCATTTTTAGAAAATAAAGAAAAAATAGAAAATACAACCACTAGTTCTAGATAAAAATGGAAAAATTAGATAAAAAAGAAAGTGTCAGCTCTAATCTTTCAGGATTGATTTCATTTCAAAATATTCATAATGAAGTGAGCCTTCTCCTTGAGTAGTTGCATGCAAAAGGAAATACAGGTGATTCACCAGAACAAAGAAATGTTTTAGCAAAAGAAGTAGGAAAATTGGTGAATGATAGGCTTGATGCAATTGAACGAGAAAGAGTTTTGAAAAAACCTCTTTTTGAAAAAGAAATTTTGCAATTAAGGAAAGATAAAATAATTCCTTATATTGTTGACCCTGACATTAGAGCTGCTAATCAATAAAGTAGCAAAGCAGCGGAAGACCTTATAAAATCTTTAGGTCTGGTAGAAGAAACTCCTTTACATTTAGATGATAGAACATTTAATGACCTTCTTGCTACGAAGAGGGCAGAATATAAGCCTAATTATCTCTATAGGACAAAACTAGAATTTCAGCCTAGGGATAATCCATTAAGCCCAATTATCACCCCGACAGCTTTTCTAAATTTAGATTGTGAAAAGCATGCGTCTGAAAGAATAGATGAGTGGATTACCATGATCAGGTTTATAACTAGAGCAGGTAGTTACTCAACTGAGGCCACCTACGAACTTTGCATAGCCACCATGGTTGGCAATGCTAAAAAATTTTGGGATCAACTAGTAGTTCAAACTTCTATTAGAGATGAAATTAGGAAAGCAGTTCTAGTAGATGAGGTTCTAGCTATCATCGTAGATGCCCTGGAAAGAGAATTTTGTGGTTTCTCAATATCAACAGAATCATTAGAAAGAGAACAGTCCTTAATGGCATTGATAAAACTACAGATATGTGACATGTGTTATTTTGATAATTGCGCATGTGAATTTCAGAAATATTATTATAATCTTGATCTCAATGCTCAAAATTATATGTCAATATTATTTTTTGCTAAGCTCCCAGAACCATGGACAGAGGTAGCAAAAAATGCCTATCAACTCCTCCTAAATGAAGAAAAAGTGGTTGATGGATTAGGAGGTAAAATACAGGCAGTTGGATATGCCTTGAGAAAGGCATGTACTGAACTTCAAGTAAGGCAAGATGCAAAACGTCTTCCTTATTTGAAAAAAAATTATTGCTCAGATTGAATATGTTCCTGGTAGGTACGGGTGTACTACAACAAATGAAAAAGGAATAGGAAAGAAATCTAAAGCAGGATGTTCTTCTTGCGATACAAAAAAGAGAAAATTTAAAGGATATAGAAAAAGAAGAATATCGAAAAATGAAAGAAACAACAAAAAGAGGTTCAATAAACCTTCTAGGTTTATTAGAAGAAAAACAAACCTTAGGGATAAAGACAGGATAGATGCCTTTAAGAAAAAATATGGGAGAGCCCTTAAGTGCCCGCAAGGGAAACCTCTTAGCAGTTGTTCTTGTTGTTGGATTTGTAGTTCAAAAGATCA
Organism: Aleurites moluccanus; assembly: GCA_948193065.1. Lineage (NCBI taxonomy): Eukaryota > Viridiplantae > Streptophyta > Magnoliopsida > Malpighiales > Euphorbiaceae > Aleurites > Aleurites moluccanus. Next base: position 75 of record CANXYC012055655.1, on the reverse strand, counting down.
CAAAGCAAATGTGTGTCCACAAAAGAACAAGCGAAAGGAAAATCTAAGAAGAATTTTCTTCGAAGATGAGAATCT
>CANXYC012055111.1:0-13747 GCA_948193065.1 Aleurites moluccanus | reverse complement strand
GAAGTCGCCACCTTAAGTTATTTTTTATTGGGAAAATTTTAGGTAAAAACTCATTTTGACTCCAATTTTATCCCAAAGGAAAAAGTGCACTAGTCTTTGAAACCAAAGAGGATTCGGGGACTAGGTTTTCGGTTGAACTTGGTTTTTAATTTTAATCTCGATCTAAAATGATTTTCATGAATAATTAAAGGATGACATATAAGATGCATGAGCAAGTAAATAAATGGATGAATAATTGAAATGTAAGTGATTAAGTAAAACAATCAAAGAAAGAGATAAAAGTAAATTATTACATCTCAAAATAGGGGATACCAACTCTAGCCCTTATGGGTTCTAGGTTGATCACATATTCCCCAAAGAATACATTCAACAAATAAAATAAAACAAATAATCAAAGAAAAAGAGATGGCTTTTGTCTTTTTTGGATTTGAAGCATTTATACAGTTTGCTTGCGTATCCCGTTGAATGGGAATCAAAACCCACACAGTTCTTCCTTCTCGCGAAAGAGGGTTGATTTTATGCCTAATTTATCATGTTCTGATTCTTTATTTTGATGCTCTACCAAAGTAAAGAAGATGAGTTACGAGACCATACCTTTGCCCTAGCTTTTAGGGATATTGGTGGACGGAGTGCTCTTCCGGACCAGAGTTTCACCTTAGATCGGATGAAGCCCGAGGAAATGGATTGAAATGTCTTCTTAGCTCTTAAGAAAACAAACTAACAGAGGGACCTCACTTAGAAAAAATATAACTTTGAGGCTCAATACACTCCTAGTAGCAACTCTTTAAATTTAAAGAGAGATAAAAAGAAGAAAATATGACTTGAAAGGGAAAAAGATGAAATCAAATAGTAAAAATTTAAGCTAAATGATTTCTTGTCTCCTTCTTCTTGTCTTTTGTTGATTTTGTGTCTTCTTGTGTGTTCTAGAAGGTGGGGGGAGGCTTCCTATTTATAATAGGAGTTTAGGGGGCCGAATCCCATGATTTTCCAATGTGGGATTTGGAAGAAAATAAGTTCAGAATGGAGCTGCCACCGGCAAGAGGTATTGTTGCTGCCGGAAGGGGGTGGCAGCGCCGCCGGGAGGCCTTGGCGGCACATGATATGAAAGAGGGTGGTAGCAGTGGCAAAGAGCTATGCTGCCGCCCTTGGGCATGGTAGCTGCCGCTCAGAGGGGGTGGCGGGCGGCAATGCCATGCCTGGAGGGTGGCACCTGTGCCCAGACTTCATTCTGAGGCCATTTCGTGTCCGTCCAGTGCATGTTTGGTTCCGGTGAGTGCCGTTCGGGTTGGCATGAGTCCTAGGGGTGTAAAAAATGAGTGTTTACAGCTGCTCCCATCAAGGTCGTCCATTTTGAATGACAGACGTGATGTAAGTAAACCGGGTTATTCCTGTCTATTTGGAACAAAGGAACGCACTCTGATTGCATCTTGCAAGGTCTGGAAGTGTATGATTGAAATATGTCAAGCTCCGGACAATTTTTTATTTTTCTGGTATTTTTCTATTTCTGTCATTTTCTAAATTATAGAAGCTTCCTAGGTCTAATTTGGGCAAATGATAGCTTATGGATAGACAAAAATCATACGGATTCAACAAAATTGACAGCACCTGATTCCGACTTGAATTGCTCCAGAAATACAAGTTTTTTTGTTTTTGGCCAAGTTGGGGACATGATGGTCATTTCTGAGATTCTCAAAATCTATAAATAGGGGTGAGGCTGTCCCATTCCCTTCACTCTCATTTTCTCATTTCTCTATCTCTCTAGCTTTTCTCTTTAAAGATCTCCTTTTTCTCTTAATGGCTTCAGCTTCTGAAAATAGCAATCGAGGACACCATAGCTATGAGGCCCCACAGGATAATCTCGACCTGAAAAACTTACTGCAGGAACCAGAACAACATGTTTCTAGTGACGGCAGAATAGAGGTATATGTACTTTATTATTTACTTATTATTTTTATTTTATTTATAAATTTTTTTTTGAATTTTTTTTTCGAATTTTTTTTAGAACACCATGCTTAGGAATAGAGGGGCTAGGTCAAATTTAGCCTATCTTGCCGATGTTTTATCTGAGGAAACTCCAGTAAAGCCCCTGTTAGAGCCTACTGGTTTTGTATCCTTCCTAAAGGTCAAAACCAATCATGAGAGCAATGTGGCCTTGATCAAGGCATTGGCTATGCGATGGTGGGACACCACCAATACCTTTCATTTTCCATACGGGAAGCTGACAGTTACCCCGTTGGATCTGTCGATGCTGAATAGCTTACACTTTGGAATCCGTCACTTGGATCTCTGCTCTGACTGGAGGGTTACCTTTACTGCTGAGGATATGGCCCGGTTTATAGGTCAGGATCCCCCTTGGGATCGCATATCAATGCCTCGCACTTGGCTTCAAGCTCGGTTGAGAGAGATGGAGCCGTTTACTGAAATGATATTTGATAATGAGGCTATTGCTAAACTGATGATGTTGATCCTAGCTGGATGCACATTTGGTCATACCTATCGTGATACTATCAACCTAAATATTTTGCCAAGCTTGACAGATATGACCATATTGGGTGAATATGATTGCGCTGGCGCTATTTTGAGCACCATGTATCAGGAGATGTGCGATCTTTCCCAGGGAGCTTTTAATTCCTATAGAGGGACTTACTTCATCTGGGAGGTATGCTTTCTACATCTTTTGCTGATGGCACTCTATGCACCTTTGGATATAATTTGAATTGGGAGGTACTCTCTATACCTGTTACTCTATGCACCTTTGGATATAATTTGAATTGGGAGGTACTCTCTATACCTGTTGGTTTGAACTGGGAGTTACTCTCTGTACCTATTTTGAACTTTGCTTTTCTGACTTCCTGTTTAACATGCTTGAACCAAGTATGGGCCTTTGAGTACTTTCAAACACTCCCCCCCCCCCCCCCCCTCTCTTTGTAGCCCTAGACGAGATGTTTTTCCAGCTGACGTCCAGTGGAATAGGGAATATTGGTCTAGCCTCAGTGTACGTGAATTCGGGACTATTCGGGCATTCTTTGGTAGCCTTAATGCTTTCCAGGTATTTTACTAATTTTATATCACCCATATTTCATGACTTTACTTACAACAAATCCTGGTGTAGGTTGTGACGAAACCCTATATATCGATCGGATGACGCTGATGCCAGTAGAACTTGAACCAAGTGCTGCATTGGCTTATTCTCAATTGTTGCTCCGCTCACCATATTACAAGCTGTACTACCTAGAAGAGAGAGTCTGAGTCCAGACTATTGGTAGATAGGTTGACATGAGATGGAACATAGACATTCGTGTTCCTGATGAGGCTTATACTAGGCTTCCCATCCATCTGTACGTGACACCCAGGGATAACTATGCGATATTTTATCGCACCCAGTTGATGGGCCCTGTCAGTGATCCATGCAGGCGACTGGAGCGTGCATCTGACATTACTGGTCCTTCTTCTGCCAGACCAAGCCAAGTTCATAGTGTAGGCGCATCAAGAAACCCTTCTTCAGCTGATCCCAGCATTACTCCTGAGACACGAAATGATCCTAGCCGGGTCGTCTTGGGCCCCAGCTACTTGCTCCCTGAAGATATCTTCTATATCAATGCTCATGAAGAGATGCAGACATTCCATCTTCTAGATGCGGTCCATCCTCATACACCAGACTTCCCCGATAACCCTGAGGTATGTTGATGCTCTTTATGCTTTTGGTTCTACTTTCGGAAATGATCCTTTAGCTTGTAATACCTCCTAGCTTAGTCTTCGAAAATGATCCTTTAGCTCGTTATACCTCATAACTTTGCTTTCGGAAATGATCCTTTAGCTAAGCATCTGACATTTTACTCTTTTTTTAGCTTACCATAGAGTGGGCTCGCCACAACTATCATGTGGGGCATAGAATGGAGCTAGCCTTGATAGGTATGCTGACTCGGCTTGATTTCAGGACTAATCTGCATTGTCCATCGGAGGACCCTCGCCGGCATCGTCGAAGAGACTGAGCTTCTTTTCCAGCTTTTCCTGTTCTTTTTTTTTTTGTTTCTTAACCATGATGTATGGATGTTATGATGGTGCTATGAATGATGTTTGTTATGTATGAATGATGTTTAATTATTTTATTAAACCACCCCATGTCATAGATGCAGACTAAAATGCCATGTTATATAATTTCAGTCCAAAAATAAAATTAAATGCATTAAAATGCCTAAAATATTTGGAAATGTCCTAGAATTCCCCGAACCCATAAAATTCCAAAAAAAAAAGCTCAGAAATCCCAGAAAATCATGCCAGGCAGATCTGCTACCACCGGCCTGAAGGGGAGTTGCCGCCCAAGGTGTATGGCGGTGCCACCCTGAGCTTAGGGCGGCTGCCGCCTTAGTGCTCCAGGGGGCTTGGCGGTGCCACCACTATGAGGTGGTGCTACCGCCCTAGGCCTGTGGCAGCGCCGCCAGCCCTAGGTAATGTTGATGCTCGCCCCAACCTATTTTGGCTCATTTTTCTATAAAAAGGCCTCCCTTCCTTCTTAAAAGTCACTCTCACTCTTCTTAGCATCCCTCAGTGCTTTCTTAGTATTTTCTTTCCGACTTTTCTCTCTCATTTTACTCAAAAAGGCCAATGGAGCCCTACTATAGCCACCACATGTTTTTGTGGACCAAGAACCTGGACAAGGTTGAAAAGATCAATCTGGGCAAATATGGAATCAACTCCATTCTGACTCTGAGGGGTGTAAAAGTGGATTGTGATTTTTTGAAAGCTTATTTCAGGTTTTGGGACCCTGTTGACCATGTGTTCCGATTCAGCACCAGTATGGAGGAAATGTGCCCTACTTTTGAGGAATTTAGCGCCATCCTCGGAAGTAGCCTAAATGTTGCCTTAGTTGTCCCTGAACATAGGGTTGGATGTTTTCATTCTTTCAAAAGGCTTTTGGGGTTGAGACATGAGCTAGCCAGCTCTTTGTTGTGGAAGGCCGGATTAACCTGGCTATAGTTATAGCTGAGTTCCAATATTTAAAAGATTTTAGGGACAAAATGAGAGAAAAACACAGAATGACTGCTTTGGTTATGTATTTGACCGTTGGATGCCTCTTTTTTAACTCACCTAGTTGGGGAGACATTCGGGTAGTGGAGTTGATCGCTCAGATAGAGCGAGGTTGCACCATTGCTGGCCTGATCTTAGCATAAACTTTACAGAGCCTGGATGGAAATTTTAGAGCTGAAGGGCCTTGGTCTGTTAGCCCTGTCATTTTACAGGTAAAAACATCTTGTATTTCAATTATCTTTTTTTTTTTTTACCCCTTTTACTCCTTTTCAGGTTTGGCTCAAGACTCACCTATAAGTATTGACTTTCCCAGATAGAATGCCATATTCGGCTGCACGGTATTGCATGTGGAGAACTCTGATTCGCTTTGACACAGAAAAGGAGTGGATTGCTTGGATTTTGGAGCTGGATTCTAAAGAGCTTCTCTGGTATTGCTCCTAGTATGGGATTGACTAATTCATTATAATGAGCTATAGATACAAGATGGTGTATTTGCTGGGGATTTCCATGACCTCATTCTACCAAGGAACCAGAATCTTGAGGCAAATGGGTCAGCCACAGGGCACTCCATCGGACAGAGCTGTTTTTCCCATATCTCTAATTATCGGATCCGTATCCCAGGCCATAATGAATGGCTAGAGGTGATCGATGCACTTCATACGTCCTACTGGATTGTCGTGCAAGCTGGAAGATTATGACTCCTGGTTTATCACAAAAGTTTGGCCCATTGAGAAGATCTGACGGGTTCCCTTGATTACAGAATTGGAGGCTGACACTGAGATTGGGGATATTGAGACAGGCAAGATAACAAAACCAGAAGAAGTTGTTGCCACCAAAGATAAGGTGGAGGTGAAAGTTGAACCAGATACACTCATGACCGAGGATGGGGATTCTGATGACTCAGAGGATGTTCATCCCAGGAGAAGACGAGCTTAGACTAGGACCTTTTTTATTCCATCTTTTGGAACTTTTATGAACTTTATTCATTTAAATTTGCTGAATTGAATAAAATGAGATGGAATTTTTATTATTTTGACTCTGATAGACGAGACAGGACATAATATTTTGACGAAAAAGGACTGGAAAATAATTGGTGAATTTCAATTTAAACTAAAGCATTATTCTTATATTATTATTATTATTTTTTTTTTTGCTCTAATTTTTGTCCGAGCTGCCCTTTCAGGTTTTTAACTCTCCGAGCTACTCTAATTTTTGCCTAAACTGCCTTATTTAGGTTTTCAACTTAGCGAGTATGAACCAATTAATCTAGGTACAGAAAATGATAATTTTATTATGTTTTGTACCGCACCTAAAGTGGGCTGCCTACATATCTCCAATTGTACTTTTTTTTTATTCATTAATCAGCTTTTTTTTTCGAGAGAATCAGGTCCTCGTAGTTCTGTTCATACAATGCATCATGAAGTAAGAATTACACAAAATATCTCTTTAATTGGTCGAGATTACAAAGGTTTGAAAATTCGTTCCCATCCAGATCCATGAGTATGACACCTCCACCGGACTAGATCTTCTTGAGCATATATGGTCAGACCCAATTTGGCCTGAACTTCCCTCTTGGATCATGCACAGGAGCTCTGATTTCCTTAAGCACTAAGTTGTCTTCCTCCAGTCCTCTATCAGTTACTCTTTTATTGAAATGTCAGGCTAGCCTTTGCTGGTACCCTTGAATTCGGTAAAGTGCATCCACCCTTTTTTCATCAATAGCATTCAGCTGGTCATGATACTCCTCGATCCATTCTACCTCACTAAGCTAATTCTCTCGCATGCCCTTACAGAGCAGATCAGTACTTCAATTGGAAGAACTGCTTCCATCCCATACACTAGAGAATACGAAGTTACCCCCGTTGGTGTTCGAATGGAGGTCCGATACCCCCATAATGCAAATGGAAGGCATTCATGCCAATTTCTATAATTGGTGATCATCTTTTGTAGAGTGGTCTTGATTGTTTTATTTGCTGCTTTAACTGCCCCGTTGGTCTGAGGACGATAAGGAGAAGACCGGTAATGCTGAATCTTTTCCTTTTCAAGCAAATTTATTACTTCCTTTTGAAAATGAGACCCATTGTCGATGATGATCTCAAAAGGCAATCCAAACTGACAAATGATGTTAGTTCGGATAAAGTGTGCTACCTTTTTAGAATTCAACACCTGATAAGAGGTTGATTCTACCCATTTTGTGAAGTAATCTATCGCCACCAGAATGTACTCATGACCATTTGAGGATTTAGGACTGATGCGCCCTATGACATCAATGCCCCATGTAGCAAAAGGCCAAGGTGTTGTAGTCGGGTGCAACGGAATAGGAGGTCACTTTTGAAGCTTCGCAAATATCTGGCACTTGTGGCATTTCTGAATATACTTAGCACAATCGTCATTCATTGGAAGCCAAAAATATCCCAAGTTCGTGATTTTCCTGGCCAATACAAAACTATTCATGTACGAACCTTCTTCACTACCATGTACCCATGCCATGATCTGTCGAGCTTCCTTCTTTGTTACACACCTAAAGTGGATGTTGTCCCAAGCTCTTTTATACAACACATCACCATTCGGTATGAAATTGCTAGCCAATTGTCTCAGGGTCCTTCGGTCTGATTTGAATGCCCTTCCCGGATACTAGTCATATTTGAGGAAATTGACCCAATAACATGGCTTGCTGTCAGCTAATGCAATCTACATGCATGTCGTAACATAACCCGGTTGCCTTCACACTTCAATGATCACGGGACATACAATCTCATTACCTATCATGTCTATTATGGAAGCCAACATTGCCAAAGCATCGGCACACTGATTCTTGGCTTGAGGTAGATAGTGGAAAGATAATTCATGAACATTTTCTACTAGATTAGTCACGTGTTGATAGTAAGGAACTAAACGCTCTTCTTTTATCTTCCACTTACCCAAAGCTTGGACACAATCAAATTAGAGTCCCCATAGACCTCTAGGCAATCAATCCTCATATTTGCGGCAACCTCTAAACCACATATACAGGCTTCATATTCTGCCTCATTGTTTGTCTCTTCAAAGGATAATTTAATGGTCATGGGTAAATGATACCCATTTGGTGTGGCAAGTACTATCCCTGCGCCATAACCGTTGCTGTTAGCTACTCCATCAAAGTACAACTTCTAAACTTCGGGTTTTAATTCCATGATGTCTTCATTGGGAAATTCAGGCTCAAATGGTTCATCATCTATTGGGGCAGCAACTAGCTGGTCAGCTATCACACTTCCTTTGATAGCTTTTCTTAGAACATACTTAAGATCAAAAGCTGCTAGAATTGCCAACCATCGGGCCATTTTGCTATCAAGAATTGGCCTCTCCATAAGGAATTTCAAGGGGCTTTTGTCAGTAAGAACATGTGTGGTATATGAACCCAAATAATGCTACAGCTTATGGCATACCCAAACCAAAGCAAGGCATAATTGCTCGATTTGGTTGTACCATGCGCTTACTCAAGTAATAGATGGCATTTTCTTTGTGCGAATCTGTAGCATTTTGAGCTAGCATTGGCCCCATGGCCTCTTTGGTCACAGAGAGGTATAACAATAAGGGTTTACCAGGTCTTGGAGGTTGCAACATAGGAGGGTTTAGCAGGTATTGCTTAATTCTTTCAAAGTCTTGCTGACATTCATCATTCCACTCTTTGGAAACCCCCTTTTCAATAATTTAAAAATGGGTCCACAAACATCAGCCAACTAAGAGTTGAACCTACTAATGTATTGCAAACGACCTAAGAATCCCATGATTTTCTTTTCAGTCTTTGCAGCTAGCATCTCCAAAATGGCTCTTGATTTGGCTGGGTTTACTTCTATCCCCTTCTTGTTTACCATATAGCCTAAGAACAAGCCTGAGGAAGCACCAAAAATACACTTAGTCGAATTCAATTTTAGGTTATACTGTCTCAACCTTAGAAAGAAATGCCTTAATGCATCTATGTGTCCTTGTGTTGTTTTGGATTTTATCACCATGTCATCAACATATACTTCCACATCCTTGTGAATCATGTCATGGAAGATAGTTGTGGCCATTCTTTGATATATTGCCCCTGCATTTTTCAACCTAAAAGGCATGAACTTGTAGCAGTAGGTGCCCCATTCTGTCATAAAAGCTATCTTTTCTTTATCAGGTGGATAGACTTGTATCTGATTATAACCCGCATATAGATCAGTCAAGGAGACTACCTTAAATCCGGCCATGCGATCTACTAGTAAGTCTATGTGAGGTAAAGGAAAGTCATCTTTTGGACAGGCTATATTCAAATCCCTGTAATCGACGCACATCCTTACCTTCCCATCCTTTTTGGGCACAAGCACTATGTTGGCTTGCCATGAAGGGTAAGCGACAGGTTCAATGAAACCATTCCTCAACAACTTAGCAACTTCTTCTTTAATCATGAGAGACCATTCCGTCTTCATCCTCCAGAGCTTCTGTTTTATGGGCTTTACATCCTCATAAGTTGGAATCTTATAGACCGCTATGCTTGGATCGATACCCATTATGTTTTCGGGTTCCCAAGCAAAACGGTCTAAAAATTCTTGAACTATTTTGAATAAAAAAGCTTTATCATAGAATGATGATGCAATGAATGTGATTTTCCGTTTATCATTTGTGCCAAGATTAATTGATTCTTTACTCTATTCTTTTATTTCATTTATTTCTTTTTCTTTTGATGCCTTACTTAAATTGGATTCTTCAAAAGGGGAGGAAGACTCAGAGAGATAAGAGGAAAACTGGAAAGTTTTATTGTTAACAAAAGTTTTATCCTTGTGGACTATATTGAAACTAAAAGAAGGACCAGGGAGATCCTTTTCTGACTCTATGAAAGAAAAAGTAAAAATTGACTCAATAGACTCCGACTCTGACTCTGCTTCAGACTCGAATTCTGACTAAGACTTGGCTGGGAAGGAAAGTGTTTCATCAAGGTTGGGAAACTTCTCAATGTGCCAGTTGTCTGGTGCAACCAAGATAGGATGGATGAGCTCAGCGAGGTCTGTTGCCACTTCACTTCCAATCATGAGGACTTGCTCAAAAAGAGTAGCCTCTATGTTTTCCTCCCAATTTTGCTCTAGAAAGTAGATGGGCTCGCAATCCTCCAAACTGAGCTTGACATCAAAGAAAATTTCAAAACCTAGGATTAGCTTCTTAGTTACAGGGCAATACCATGGTTCAGCAAAGCCACAGAAAGGAAAATCTTCCCCTTCTCTTATAAAATACCCATTCAATGTTCTGAAGTAAGGGCACATCTGCCAATCAAATACCTCACCTCTCCTTTTAGCCTCAACTCTCCTTTTGGCTCTCATCTTAACCTCCTCTAACTCCTCTTCAGTAGGTGTATGATCGAGTCCAAAAGGTGTGTTGGCTACTAGATATTCCTTGAAAAAGGTTATCCCTTGTTGATTCTTCCCAAAACCTAAACCAGGAAAATAATTCATTTTCTTTAAGATGTTAGCCACTACTATGTTTCAAAAAGGATCAAAATCGAATGGGACTAACTCTTTACCTCCTTCTTGTTCAATGAATTGTATGGTGTCAAAGGAGAAACCAAACAAAGGGATAGTATTTGGCTCAGGCTGAATTCCCAGAATAGAAGCAGAGCTGGGAACTTTACTTTTTCCGTGTGCATCACCTTTGATGGTGACTATTGTAGTTCCATGAGGCATCTTGAGCTTTTGATGCAAGGAGGATGGAACAGCCCTTGCTTTATGAATCCAGGGCCTTCCAAGGAGGAGGTTAAAGTAGGTAGGCACATCAATCACTTGAAAGGGGATAGGAGGGGTTATAGGTGGGGTTATAGGTCCGATCATCACATTAAGAGTAGCCACACCCAGGACCTCTCTCTTTGTATTATCATATGCCCTCACAATCTGATCAGAGGAGGTGAAATCTGCGGCGTCAAGACCCAAAAAACTTGCAACTTTCAATGGGCATATATTCAGAGCCGACCCATTATCCAACAAAACCATGGGGATTATTTTCCCTTGGGTCATCACAGTTATATATAGAGCCTGGTTGTGATTCTCTCCTTCCTTTGGCAAATCATGATCGGTGAAAGAGATGGAAGCAACCTTGGTTGAGCTAGTGAGGGAGGCTACCAAGGTTTTAGGAGAAATGTCAACTGGAGCTTAGCACTGATTCAACGCCTTGCAAAGAGCTTGGCGATGTGGAAAGGATGACTGGATGAGACTCTAAATGGAGATGTTGGCTTCGGTTTTCTTTAACTTTTTAAGGATAGCATCCTCTTCAGGCTCATTGCTTATCTTCTCCATAAGGGGGAACATGCTGGACAGGTTGTTGTACCGATGAGTTCGGTTGATAGATCCTACCACTTTTTGTTATTGCGTCTATCTCTTCCACAAAATCATTAAGATCCAATACACAACAAAAATCATTATTTGATCTAATTAAAGAGATTAGATCCATTTCTGTGTCGCAAGAGTGGAGGAAATTGATATTAACTTGATGATTTGGAAGAGGGTTGGTGTTGATGTTGGGTCTTGCTTTTGGTGGAATGATATCGCCACTATCCACCAAGTCCTAGATCTTATGTCTAAGGTTCTTGCACATTTCTGTTTTGTGCCCTACAGCCTGATGATATTCACAATATTCACTCATATTCCAGCTTTTGGGTAAAGGATTTGGGGGTGCCCTAGGCTCTAAAGGCTTCACCAAATTTGCCTCTAATGCTTTCTTGTATACCATGACTAATGGCATACCCATATCAGTAAAAGACCTCCTTTTGAGTCTCATAGGAGGATACTTTGATATGGTAGCAACTTCCCCGCCCTTCTGATTGGCGAAAGTGTTGTGAGTATAGTGAGTGTTTTTTCTATACCTTGAACCAGTGGATTCTTCCCTGATTTAACCATTTTGGATTAAATCGTCTATCTTTGATGTTGTGGCGATAAGGGCTTTAAAGTCTGGCAGATACTGGGTTTGGAGATGAGTCTGATAACTTGGAAGGAGATTCTTGATGATTATATCAATCTGCTCCTGCTCAGTGGGCCTGTTCATCATTTGGGCTGCTTTAGCCCTCCATCTAGTGAGAAATTTGGAGAAGGACTCCCTTTGTTATTGCATGGTGGTCTCCAAGTCTCTCCTAGTGATGTCCACCTCAATATTATAATGATATTGCTTGACGAAAGCATTGCAAATATCATCCCATATTTTCTTGAAATTGGAGTCCAAGTCAACAAACCATCTCATTGTCGCACCTGTGAGCGACTGTTGGAACAATTAGTAAGGAGCTCATTGTCCACCTCCAATGGTTCATAGCCCCCCAATACATCTTTAAATGAGTTTTGGGCCAAGTAGTGCCATCAAACTTATCCATGCTAGGCATTTTGAATTTTAGAGGAACCCTAGCATTTGGGAATAGAGTAAGTGAATCCACATCGATCATATCGTCATGCTTTTTAATGTTTTTTAGAAGCCTTTCTATAGCTTCAAATTTGTCCATCAATTTCCTAGTTTCTGTCTAGTTGGAGTTTTCTCCTCCATGGAAAATATTCAAGGAGGAGGATGGCATAGTGTGACCGGTCATATTGATAGTCTAAGGTGAAATGGTAGTTTCAAGAGCTTTTTTGTTATTCGTCAGATCAATAACAGGGTTTGGTGGAGGGGATAAAGATGCATTAGGGGCATCAACTTGAGGGGCACTTGTTCTTTGGCTCATCATAGTTTTCACCTCACTAAGGATGGATTGGCGCTGTGAATTAAAGGCATGGCTTAAGGCAACCTGGAAGTTATCCTCTTGCTTTTTGAGTAGGTTAGCTAACATTGTTTCTATGGCCTCCATACCAGGTGCTGTGCTTTCCATTTGTACCTTTCAAAAGAAACACTCGGAATCAAGTCATAGTGGTCCAAGCAAAACCTAAACAAAGGTGGGAAAGTAAGATTTGACGGTTTTGTGGGTGGTTTAATGGGTTCGAAGTTTTGGGCTTTGGGTTTGACCATTGACTCATTGGTTCTTAATCCACAAATACATGAATGCATGGTCATGTATGGATACATACATAGGTTTCATGATGACAATTTAATACTATTATGGTTCATAGACCCTAAGGTCCAAGGTCTAATGTTCATTACATGAAGGCTAGGTGGTTTGGTTTGAGGGTACCCATCACATTAGAGTAGTGATATACCTAACCGCATGTGAAACAATGAGTTTCGCGTGGGTCTAATAGTACTACTACTTGTTACACCTCAAAAAGGATTTGAAGATTCGTCGCGGGGTGGATGCTTTCGCTATCTCCCAACATACTCAAAAAGAGTTGTTGGATCGATGCTACTCGCTATCCAAAGGTTGAATTTCGTAACTGGTGATGTAGTGATGCATGAAAATCAAAGTTAAACTTAAAGCCAACTAAAAGGTCATTTTTGAAAATATTTTCAACCAATTGGTAGTCCTCTTAAACTTTTGAAAAAGTTTGTCCCCAGTGGAGTCGCCAGCTGTGAGGCGTCGTCCGAGCACCGCGTCTGGGTCCAACTTTAAATTATGTGGGATCGGAATGCTCATTTGGGGCAATTTCTCACGGAGGAGACGACCCTAGTGCCTTTTATTTGAAAATGATTTTGATTTTTGAAGTCGCCACCTTAAGTTATTTTTGTTGAAAAAATTTAAGGTAACAACCCATTTTGACTCCAATTTTATCCCAAAGGAAAAAAGTGCACTAGTTTTTGAAACCAAAGAGGATTC
>CANXYC012054999.1:0-21143 GCA_948193065.1 Aleurites moluccanus | reverse complement strand
GATGTATGAATGTTATCCTTTGGATACTCTTGTTCCTCTTTGATGAGAGATGTTTTCTTTAGATCATTAAGGAACAAGAGAAAGATATGGAATGATATAGTAAAGAAATGATTTATGCTTGAATGGATTATGATATGTTATAGCATGATTTAAATATATGAAAAAAATTGTATGTAAGATTCAGAATGTGGGAGTTCTACGGGTTTATGGTGGCCTTAAGCCTACCCTTGCCCTAGGACCGTCGCACCACTGGAGTTGGGGTGTGACAAAAATAAATTAAGGTGGCTACTCCAAAAAATCATTTTCAATAAATTAAAGAGATAATTTGCAAAATAAAGCAATAGTCGCTTCAATTGTGAGATCGAATCCAAAATGAGCATTTCGATTCCTAACGGACCGGACCGATGCTTGTGTGAGGCCTCATAAGATGACCTTTACCCAAAGCTTAAATAGAGATGACCTTCACTCAAATTCTAAACAAAGATGGTATTTACTTAAAGTCTAAACATAGATGGTCTTTATTCAAAGTCTAAACAAAGATGATCTTCACCCTAAAGCCCAAATAGAGATGACCCAAAAGCTAAAATGTTTTTACCTAGAGCCCGAAATACTCTTTGGCCCACTTTACCTTAAAGAACCATTTTCCTCAGAATTTCCATACAAATCCAAAACCTTTGAGCTTAAAAGAAGAACCCTAAATCCCAAATACCTTTTGGTCCACTTTACCCTAAGAAATCATTTTTCCGAAGGAATTGTATACCAATCTATGCCTTAAACTTAGAACAAAGTTAGGTTCCATTTTCTTATAATCAACCTAGAACAATTAGGTTCCTTTTTTTCTATTGTCAACCTAGAACAGAGCTAGGTTTCCTTTTTCATTCACATACCTTTTTCTTTATTTTACTTAAAAGGTACTAATGGCCAACCTAACTGATATAGATGTCATGACTACTCTCCTCACCAATCTCCTTAAAAAGTAAAAAAGAAAACATTCAAGCCACACTTGAAGCTCAACAAACCAATTTTTCCAATGCCCTAAATGCCTAACATTAGTCCATCATTGACGAGGTAAAGAGAATAATAAACCTATCCCATCAATTCACACTTCTACAAATCATGCTTCTACCTCATACCCTTTCCAAGGAGGAGAAACCTCAATAGAAAAACAACTTCTAAGTAGACTTGAAGAAATGGAGAAAATCATTAAACCTTTAAAAAACCACGATGACCTTATTGATGTGGGTATCTTAACCTTGTTCCTCAATGCCTAGCTTATTCCTAAGTTCAAAATGCCTGAAATAGACAAATTCGATGGAACCACTTGCCATTAAATGCATTTAAAGATATATGTGCGAGCAGTGAAACTTTTGAGATTTAGTAATGAGCTTCCTCCTTAGCTATTCCAACAATCCTTGATTAGAGCTACCAAAAGATGGTTTCTTTCCCTAGACAAGAGCCGAGTGAGGACATAGAAAAAATATTTTAATGATTTTGTCAGACAATATTATTACAACACCGAAGTGGATATTGCTAAGTGTGACTTAGAAATCACCAAGCAATTTTCAAAAGAGTTCTTCTTTGCGTTCCACACATATTAAACCAACCAATTGAGCAAGAGTAAGTAGATATCCTTGTTAAGAATCTACTCTCAATTTACAAGGACCATTCATTGACCCAATATCTACCCAGCTTTAAAACTTTGATTACAACTGTCACAAAAATTGAAGATTGCATCCAAGACAAACAATTTCAAGATAAATCCCCTGATCATTGATCAGAATAGTGATGAAATATCTGCAATAAGAACCCAACCACCTTTGAGGCTAAGTTAATATGCCTCAATTTCACCATTTCCTTCATCACGAATCTGACCCTTGCCAATGCCCATGAACCTCTAAATGGAAATAGACCCTACCTCATCTTGTAAACCAAACTGAATCACAATTTTGCATGATTTACGGAGGAGCTCAATCCAAGCTAGTCTAACCTATCTTAGATTATTCAAGTCCAAATCCAAGTCCAAGTCAAAAGTCCGAGTTCGGCTCCAAATCTGAATCCAAGTCTGAATCAAAGTCTGTCATCTTGTTTTTTTTTTCTTTGTATTTCTTTTGACCATGTTAGTCCATTTTCCTTTCCTTGTAATGTTAAATGTTCTTTGATAATAAAGTATTTACATTTCTTTCTTATAAATTTTCTTTTCTTTTTTCGAAATTGGATAAGCTACAAAATATAAAATAAAAGACAAAAAAATGAAAAAAAATAAAGAATTAATGAATTTTGGCAACCACTTCCATTCCACCATACGTTATCCATGAAAGGATAGAACTCAAATCTCTTTAGAGCATCACAAATTACTTCATCAATTGTTGGGATGATTAAAGAAATAAGAAAAAGTCCATCAAAAGATGGTTTGCCCCTCTTCTCCTTATTAACTCCTAACCAAGAGAAAAATTAAATAACATCCAAATGCTCAAATGATCAAAGGAACAATCAAAATGACAATAAAAAAAATGATCATCCATTGATCTCTTCGTCAATTTTCAACCAAGTTGACACTCAAAGAAACAAAAGATGATCAGATCATCCATGGTGTCTTCATCCAACTATTAGGACAATCAAAATAAAAAAGTGTTCCAATGCTCATTGCACTTTGGATAATTGAATCAACAATTAGGGGTAACAATCCCAAGATAATCCTGATATCCTCAAGAAGATTCTCTATGCCAAATTTCATTGATTCAATTTTGTCAAGAAAAAGAGAGAAAGAAAGAAAGATAAGAAAGCTGGCTAAGTTAAAAAACCAGAAAAGGCAGCTCAAGCAAAAATTAGAGTAAGCTTCTGAAATGAAAACCCGAAAGGCAATTCGATCAAAAATTAGATCTCAAAATTATTCTTCTTAAAGTGAATACTTCTAAAGTCAATCTCCTCCTCAGAGTCATTTCTAAGTCAATCTTCCACAATTATTTTTCATAGCAAAAACTGCTTACAAATTCATTTCTCATTAGAGTCATTAGAGTCATTTTGTTTCAATGTCCGTCATGTCAATCCATCACGTCTCTTAGCTAAAATGATTGAGTTGCCTTTATCCTTCATCAGAGGTATATCTTTCAAAGTCATCATTCCATCTCTTAGCTAAAGTAGTTAAATGACTAAATTACTCATATTCCTCATTAGGGCATGTTTGCCAATGTCATCATCAAATCATTGCTTGGTCAAAGTAGATAAGTAGGTCAAACCATCATCCAAGGCACTTCCTCCAAATTCATCATTCCTTGAGTCAAGTGCTCAGTCACGAAATCAAATAGTCTTTTTTTTTATTTTGAATGGCTTTTCTTTCTAGTCATAGACCCATGTGTCAATCACATTAAGTCCAACCAACAAAGCGTCACCCCAAGAGTCTTTTCAATTTCAGACAATAAGAATAACTCTGCTTATTTTCTCTATAAATGATGTTATAGTAGAAAATCCATATAACCATCCAAAAGGTTCAACCTTTCACCTTGAAGTCCAAATCCCATAGGCAAAATTAAAATTAAATCATGTCTTCCAAAACTTTTCAAAAGGTTTAACCTTTCCACTTGTTCATCACTAAGCCTAAGTTCCAGGGGAAAAACAACAATCAAATCATCAGAACCCATGGGTCATATAAAGCATACTTTTCCAACCATCATTGGATTGTCCAATCAGCCAAGCCCACTACCAAATCTAAAGCCCATCGCCTTTTTGGGTCAAGGGCAAAACAAAAAAAATGAACCCGTCTTATTTTAAAACTATCATAAATGAAGAGCCATGTGATCACAACCATTCTTGGATAGCCCAAGTAACCAGACCATCTTACCAAAAGCCTAAACTTATTTGACAAAATCTCTTAAGCTGAGCCAGAGCCAAACATAAATTTATCCATCTAATAAACCAAACGGAGTGGGAATAAAATCACCTTTGAAAAGAACCAGGATGACAGACTTCCCAAAATACCTTAAATTAAAGTCAAATCCTTTGGTCCAAACTAAAACTCATCTACTTAAAGGCTAATCTGACCATAGCCTTCCAAAAATAAACTTTATGGTTTCAACCAGTCAACCTCAAAGGCTAAACCTAACCATAACCTTCCAAAAATAACCTTTATGGTTTCAACCAATCAACTTCAAGGCTAAACCTGACCATAACTTCCCAAAAGTAGTTTCAACCAATCTGATAGGACCAATCAATATCAAGGCCAAACCTGATCATAGCCTCCAAAAAGTAGTTTCCTCGATGACCTTCATGGTTCCAAAACAATATGACAGGACTGAGTAACTCAAGGCAGTATTCTACCTCAGCCTTCCAAGATAATCTTTAAACCTAGACTGAGCATGGCATCATCCTCAATCTTGCATACTCATCCCAAATTAAATGTGGCCTCAACTAGCAACATTGCTAAAACCTTATCAATCCGTTGTCAATGCCTTATAAGTAGATAAACAAAGGCTAAATAGATTGCCAACTCCCTCCCAAAAGTGGATCATCTTTACAAAAGTCCAAATCACCCTTGAAAAGACCAAGTAAAAATAACCTTATCCATTGGACCAAATTCCAAACCAAGGCCAAACAGAATGCCAAACCCTTCTGACTACCAAGTCATACTTTTCCCAAAATTACCTTCTAAAAATAGGGCATCTACCTAAACTTCAAAATTATCATCCTAACACCATAGCGATTTAAGTTTACATCATATGGTTTACAAATGCATTTAGGTCTAAATGGTTAGTATTTGGCCATTAGTCATATGGTTAGTAAATGCATTTGTATGACTAGATTAGATTTAGGATGCACTTAGACCATCATATGGTAGCTTTAGATTTCATATCTTATACGCTTAGGTCATATTGGCATCAACATCAACCTAGATTAGAGTTAATTTTTCCTTTTCTAAAATTGACAATCCTAAGATTTTACATCCGGCATCAGAACAACATTATTATCATCCTAGTACAGAGTTAGGACCCATCATTTTGAAACCTATACAAGAGCTATGTTTTCCTTTTCTAAAATCAACTATCCTAGAATTAGGATTCACATCTTGAATTTGACCTGACATCAATATAAACCTATAACAGAGTTAGGTTTCCTTTAAAGTTAACCATTCTTGGGCATCTTTAAGATTCATACTTTAAAACCTATAACAGATTAAGCTTCTCTTTTTTAGAATCAACCATCCTAGGGCATGCTTAGGATTCACATATTAGATATAGAAAAGAGCTAAGATAACTTCCTAAAGGCATCTTTAGGAGTTTTTTCAAAATTAAGGGAATCTTTAGGAGTTTTTTCAAAACTAAGGGAATCTTTAGGAGTTTTTCAAACCTAAGAGTATCTTTAGGAATTTTTTAACCATTCCAAGGACAGCTTTAGGATATCTCTCCAAGGGTAGCCTTAGGAGTTTTTCAGGACTTTCTGGGATAACTTTAGGATCCTTTTGTTCCAATATGACCATGGTAGCTTGTATTCACTATCATCATGATTATTTTTCAAGAAAAGCAACCATGATAAGGGGCAGTTATAAACACATGATTTTAGCACCACCCAGCATATAATCAAATTTATGCAAGTTTTGGAGCAAGAGTCAAGTCATCCGTGGAGCAACCAGACTTTCTTGTGCATTTAGAAAACTTTTGGAACCGTTATGAATGAAAACGGGCCAAAACGAATGAAGAACAAGCAGAAATAGACCATGGAAAAGTTGTTGCCATCCCCAAGAGGAATTACAATCCTATGACATTTAGCCTAATGAAAATACATGAAATGCATTAATACCTAAGCTACCTAAATTCCTAGCCAGAATTCGGCAGCATCATGGTTTACCTAAGAAATATCCCAAAATCACAATTGCTCCAATGAACATTATCAAACCAACAGTCACAAATAATAACACAAATATAGGCATACAATTATTGTCCCTTCCTCCATTCATAACTAATAACAATTATTTCTCAAGTTGAAATCCATTTCTTTTGTTTAAGTTAACATAACATGTAACTATTCGTTCAATTCAGCTATGTACACTAGTGTGTGTATATCCATATATATAATCCTTAAATCACATTTAAATTTTACCAAGTAAACTCTAATTTACATAACCTAGTCATTGGCTTATTCATATTCAGAAGAATCACATACTGTGTAAAAATAAATTTAAAAGGTAACCTAATTTAATTAGGCCAATTAACCTCACCCATAGTTCAAGTCCAAATTTGCCACTATAGGTGCTGCTGTGATTTTGTGATACTGCTTCTAGTCAGATTTTTCTTTTGAATTTATTACCGTATGATAACATTTTGCTGCCTTAGGCCTTAAAGTTTGGTTGTGCTTCATGGCGTCTACTGTGCACTCTCATTTGTCATTATGTTATTTCGCAAATGGCTGCTTCTCTCAGGATTGTTGGACATTTCTCTAAAGGCTATATTTCTTTCAAATATTAATAATATTAATCTCTGCCTATAAAAAAAATAAGTTCAAGTCCAAATCAATGTTGATTACCATCATAGTTAAACCCATTAAAATTCTAAAATTGTGCTTCTAATTCTAACTAAAATGCATCCTATATTAAACTTTAATTCATTTTCTTAAACACAAAATTATTAAATCTTAGTTCTTACTATTAAAATTATTAATTGTAAGATTATATTTGGATATTTATCATGTAACTTTATGATCTTATACAAATTATGACCCAATAACTTCTTGTATCAAAATATCCAAATGTGTATATGCCAAGATGTAAAGTTAAATATTGAGAATAGTTCACCTATTTACAATCCGAAAACCCACTTAAATTCAAAATTAATGCCAAAATTGAGGAAAATGAGGGGTTTATTGTTGTTAATAAATAAGAAAATAATGGTGATGGTCTTGCTGACAGTTGATTTACCGAAATCGATGGTGGTGAGTTTCAGTTACCCCTTTTCCTCTCTTGATTCCTTCAATTTTCTTAACATTTTCTAGTGAATCTAGACTGAAATCGAGTAAAAGGAGAATTTTTTCTAATGGTGGGTGATTGGGTGATCGTATGTGGCGGCATTTTTGGTGGTGGTGGTGGGTGGCTATGAGCTCTCTTGGTATCTCTCTCTTTCTCCCATTCTCCCCTATGTATCTCTCCCTCGATCTTTCTTCTTTTATATCTTTATTTGTTTATTTGTTTTATTTTTTTAGTAATCCCATCGACATAAGCTAAAGAAAAAAATCTAGATTTCTCAACATTGTTCTTAATTATTATTATTATTATTATTTACTCGCTTTCCCTTTTCCCTTCATTAATATTTTCTTACCCGGATCAATCAGAGAACCGATGAATATAACGAATTAGAGGGTCAGAAGTTCAATCGAAATCAAACCAATTAAACAAAAATAAAATCGAAAATAATTAAATTTAATATTATATATAAGAAAAAAACATATATTAATCTTTTTTTTATTATACAATAGAAAAATAATCCAATTAAATTTAAAATAGTAATATAATAATAACTAATTCTTATAAAAATGAAAATTATCATAATTAATATTACATAAAATTATAAAAAATATTTTTTATATTATATATTATTATATAAAAAAATTCAACCCATGCATCATACTAATTATCCTCTAATTTTTTAATATTTAGATAGTTTTACCATTAAAAGAAAAATTTTACAAGAGTTAAATTATAATTAAATTAAATATGTAATAAATATAAGATATATTATAATTATATTACATATTAAAAATATGATAAATAAAATTTATATAAAATAAATAAATTAATATTAATAAATATTTTAAATAATAATTAAAATATAATTTTAAATCACAATATATATAATTTAATAGATTTAATTATCTTAAAAAGATAATGATATAATTTATTAATTAATTAAATTATATGATAATTATAAATATTAAATTTAAGAAAATATTAACAAAATTTACCCTTAGCACATAAGAAAGAATATTAAAAGACTTTTGAAAAGTCTTAAGTTTAAATATCCTTGAGTACACGGATTTATTAAAAAGAATTTCATGAATAAATTGGAGTTATTTTGAGTAAAAAAAAAAAAAGCTGGCTCATCCAAATTAGAAAAATTAATATGACTTGATTAATTCATTGATTTTTTAATCAATTTTATAAAAAAAATAAAAGAAATAAACTGAATCAGCTATTCAACCGGTTCCTAATTTTTTAATTGAATCGACCAAGACAATCCGATTTTAATAACACTGCCCTTACACACACGTGTGTATATATATATATATATATATATATATACTGACTTTTGGCAGGACTATGATGTTTCTACTAGAAACTTCTATTTAAATTACTACTCGTTATAAAATTAATATATATTAATATATTACTTTCACTGAAAATACTTTATAATCTAGTTATATTTTGAAATTTATTATTTATTTTTTCTGCTTACTATTTTTTTTCCTTTTAATATTTTTAATTACTTTACTCTTAAAAAAATTCCATTAGATATTAGCATGATATCACTTTTATTTAGTCAATTTAGAGGATGGGTGTTACACTGCAGAGAATCATTACCTATTTTGATTCCATTATTTCAGATTGTTTTTCTTTAATCACAAGAGTTTTACTCTTGTGAATTTTTTATTTTTTATTTATAAGATCTGCGAATTGTGTTGTTCATAGTATAGCAAAAGCAATCAATTTATTCCATGTCTGGTCTTAAGGAGTGGGATAACAACCCTCATTCTTTTTTACTACTGCTTTGTTTAAGGATATGCAATAAAATTATCCTTTATTTTCGAAAAAAAAATGAGAGGTGAATTTATTTATTTATTTGATATATGAAGAGTGTTTGGATAGAAATAGAATTTTAAAAATAGAATTTTGAAAATGTCGTTTTAAAAAATTATCATGTTTATTTTTTTTTTTAATTTTTAAAATTACGTTTTAAATTAATTATTTAAACACTTAAAAAACTAATGTTGTGATATCCTTATTTTAAGTAAAGCAAACACCACCATTATAAAAAGTAAGGATATATGGAGAACAAAGATGTATTAACTTTGCAAAATTAATAAAGGTAGGACAATCAAGTTAAATTATAAAATAAAGAAATTGAGTTTTAGAAACTATTTGAGGAGTGTCAATTCAATAATTTCTTTTTAAATATTCAATTTGTAAAAAATCTTCAAAAAATTTATGCATAAAGTTAATAATACATAAATTTTTTTTAAAAAAAAACTTACCTTACCATAATGTATACCTAATTGTAGAAAGCACAGATGACCACTCAAATGGCAAGCGCCCTTAAAAAAAGCCTTGAATTTGCCAACATTCCTCTAATACATTTGACGATAATTACACCAACACCTGCTTCATTTTCGCGATGTTAATGAATTCCCCCAATTCTCTCTCTCTGTCATATTTCTTATTCACCTTCATTCTTTTCACTCTTTCAATTCATTTTCTAGAATTCAATTCAGATTGGCCGGATCGGACACTCTAATGGTGACATCGAGGCGGCTCCGGAACCTCCAATCTCAACCGGGGAACAAAACATGCGTGGATTGTTTCCAGAAGAACCCTCAATGGGCTTCTGTGTCCTATGGTATCTTCATGTGTCTAGAGTGCTCCGGTAAGCATCGTGGCCTCGGTGTTCACATTTCCTTCATCCGGTCAGTCACCATGGACTCATGGTCCGAAATCCAGATTAAGAAAATGGAAGCTGGTGGTAATGAAAAGTTCAATACCTTCTTAGCCCAGTATGGCATCTCTAAAGAGACCGATGTTGTTACTAAGTACAATACTAAAGCTGCTAGCATTTATCGTGATCGAATTCAAGCCTTAGCCGAGGGTCGACCCTGGCGGGAACCTTCTAAGGTTAAGGAAACCATTGGTAGTAAGAAAAAGCCACCGCTGGCTCAATCTTCTAGTGGTAGAGTTAATAATTTTGGTAGTAATAATGGAGGATGGGATAGTTGGGACAATGATGATTCATATAGTTGTTCAACTGAGATGAGAAGGAATCAATCTGCTGGTGAGTTTAGAGGTAATAGCAGGGATTTACCAGTCAGGTCAAAATCAACTGAGAATATTTATACCAGAGCGCAAATGGATGCTTCTGCTGCTAATAAGGAACGATTTTTTGCCAACAAAATGGCAGAGAATGAGTCACGACCTGAAGGAATTCCACCATCGCAAGGCGGGAAGTACGTGGGATTTGGATCAAGTACTGTACCTTTGCAGAGGAATAATTCACAGCCAGATGTTCTCTCTGTTATGTCTCAGGTATTGCATTGTTATTATCTTTTTTGGTTAATTTGGGTCCACGGGAATGAAACTTGAATTCGATATCTTTTACTCGGACGAAAGACTCGTTAGTTATTGTTATTATATGTTTTTAAAAATATTGAAAACTTCTATAATTTTAGAGTTGTCAACATGAAAAAAATTAGCTATTAAAGTTGTAAAATCCAATTATATACAAGACCGTTCAATATCTTGTATTTAATTCATATGAGATGAGTTTTATTTTAACACTCCTTTTAAGTGTTAGTTGAATCAAAGCGACACTTGCAAATTTATGATCAGATTAATAGAATTAAAAGTTTATTACCAGAGAAAGGATAATTGAACTCGAAATATATCAGAAAATAAAAAAAAAATTAAAATTTCAGTCCGAATTATAATTAAATATGAGTAGGTGCATGAATAATTTTTCCGCTATGATATTATTGTACAAATGTTAAAAATTTATATAATTTTTGAAGTACTAATCTAATTTTAAAGATGATTCTCCAAATTTATATTAAAAAGCTCAATATGATATCTTAACATATCTTAAAATATCGTAAAGTGTAGATTGGTGATCAATGCAACAACTCGTAATCTTACCTGTTTGATATGCAGGGTTTTGGTAAATTATCTCTTGCTGCAGCATCTGCGGCTCAATCAGCTGCAAATGTTGTCCAAGCCGGCACAAAAGAGCTTACTTCCAAGGTATTTTGAATTTTCTTACAGAAGCATTCTAATTTCTTCATTTGAATTTCAGAAAGTAAAATGATACTATTAAACATACATTATTATTCATATAATTGTGTAGCAGTTAAGCCTGTTAGAATAAATAAGTAAACTTAATAATACTTTAGTATTAATTTCAGTTGAAAGGTTAATAAAAAAAAAAAAGTCATGTCATTGCTAGGTTATTTTATATAGTTTTATATCTTAAATTATAGGAATATAATCAATTAATATACTTAATCAATGACTCGTGAATAACAAACTTTTTAAAATAGTTTGTTTATTTATTTTTTTTGAGTTTAATAATAAATTTGTAAAAAATTCATACTAAATTTTTTAAGTGTAATGATAACAAGATTAGTTTACATTTTTTACTCTAATTTCGAAAACTTCATTGAACCAAAATTGAAATAAACAATAATCTATTAGAATTTAGAATTTTTGACTCTATATTATGTTTAACTCCGGCAATTTCTTTCTTTTCAATTGCAAAAAAAAAAAAAAAAAAGGTGTAATTTTAGTCAAACAAAAATGTAAATGTGATTAATGAATATATATACCTTGATTACAGGTGAAGGAGGGTGGCTATGATTACAAGGTGAATGAAACTGTCAATGTTGTTGCTGCAAAAACAACAGAGATTGGACACAGGACATGGGGGATTATGAAAGGGCTAATGGCTATGGCTTCTTTGAAGGTTGAGGAGTTCTCTAAAGATGGAAGGAATAAGGCTGATAACTGGCAAAGAAATGAAAGCGAAAGTAATGGATATTATCAAGAATTCAATAAGCATGAAAATAAAGAACGTAATTCATCATCATCAAGTGGAAATTTTAGTTCTCATAGCTCAAGTTCTTGGGATGATTGGGATAAGAAAGAAACTAGCAAGGAAAATAGTACAAAGAGCACTGCACCACATAATGATGATGTTGGGCAGGTTGGGAAGATGCTAAGGAAGATGGATTCGATCATAATTTTTACCAGAGCACACCAGATAAGAAAGTTGCTGATTCTAATGGAAAATCAGATGTTAAATGGACAGAAGGAGGCTTCCTTTAAAGTTGAAAAGTCAAATTTGCTTCAAATTTAATTTGTAATTACATAATTAATTTTCACTAATGTTATTGTTCATGTTCTTCATTTTGAAATTTATTTTAAAAATATTCTAATTCAAATTACACAACCGGATATATCGTATAGAGCTGTTCAGGCAATCCGAGAAACCCAATTCAACAGTATAACCTGAATTCTTTTTGCCGGATAATTTTTAGGAGTGGAAATAAGTCGAGTCGTTCATGAGCAGTTCTATAAAAGTTCATTTATATTTAATTCATTTTATAAATAAGTTAAATTTGAATTTTATTTCAAGATTCGATAAATAAATAAATCGAATTTGAGCAAAATTAAATTTGGCTTGATTAAACTGGTAAACAACTCGATTATAAGCTCTTGAACATAATCACAATCAACTCGATTAATATACTCAAGAACAGCTTGATTATTATTATTATTATTATTATTATTATTATTAGCCTAATAATTTTAGTACTCCAAAAAATATATTTTGACATTCTTATAATCCTTTTAATAATTTAATTTAACTAAAATATACATACTCATAATTTTCTTATATATACACTTTAAATATTTCTTAAAGGGTTCGGATTATATATTTAATTATATTTTCAATTTTTAATAAAAGGTTCTCTTTAGGAAAATTATTATTACATTTTCTTAATAATAAAATATAATACTTATTCACTTAATCTATAAATTATACACATTTTAATTGTTGCACTAGTCAAGTAATATAAATATATAAAATATATAGATAAATAGTTTGATTATAATATACAGTTGTTTCAAAATCGATGCTATATTATATCTTTAAAAAGATATATAACTCTTAAATAAATATTATATAATTATAATTATATTTCTATTTATGTATATTTCTGTAATATTAATAGAGTTTTATATTAAGATTTTATTAGTATTATATAATCTAATATTTTAATTTTTAAAAATATTTTTTTATTAATTAATATTTTTAAAATACATGTAATACTCACTTTTATGATTGAATTTTTTTTTATTAATTGGTTGCATTTGCTTTTATATTAATTTTAAGTATTTTTCTACTATAGTTATTTTATTAAAAATTAATATTTAGCCATAAATGAAATTCAAAATGAATTGAGTTTGAGCTCAAGTCCAATTTAATTATAATTTATTAACTAATTAAATTCGAGCTAAACTTAATTATAATTTATAAATAAATTTTTGATGAGCAAACTCGAGAGGTCCAAACTAATTTAATAATTAAATGAGTTGAGTTTGAACATAATTTTTTGATTAATTTAGAGCTTGAAATCAAACTCGAGCTTAGAAAAAATATAAAATCGAATCTGAACAAGTTAAAACTAAACTAAACTCAGTTTGATTGCAACCCTAATAATCTGGGTATTACAAATGAAAATGGTCGATTGTGGCTTTATAATAGGAAATAATCAAACTATCGACATAGAGATGATGATAGAAAAATTAGCATATTTCTAACATATTTGAGCCACAATTCATCATAATTCACTCAATTTCATTATCTGCATCGCTTTCCTCCGAAATGAAATGGATATAAACATATATTAATAGGATGGAATGAATAATGATAAATCTATCCAATTCCATTTTGTTATCATCCCTATTTTTAAAAGATTAAAGAATATTTTAAATATGAAAGTATATTATTTTTTAATAAAAATCTATATTTAGAGTCGAGTAATGGAATAATGAGAGAAAAATAAATGGAAAGAATAATAATATTTGCAAATTGAAAACTGAGATAGTATTTAATTAATTTCTTGGATAATAAGAATCATTTTATGAATTAAATCAAATTAAAAAAATAAAATAATAATTTATCAAAAAATTATTGTTGACTTGAACTTAGAAAAATAATAATTTGTGTCAACTTTGAGTGGGGATGCTAGACCACTCCTCATGTGAGGCACCTACTAAAATCAATTAACAATCAATGTGCTCATTTGTGTGCATTAAAACAACTAAAAGAAAAGCATAATAAAAAAGAAAAAGAAATTTCAAAAGAACATAGGATGTCTAATTTTATTTTTAAATTAGAATAAAATATAGAGAATTTTTTTTTTTTTTAAAAAAAAAGAAATTTTAAAGGAACACCAGGATGTCTAATTTTCCATTTATTTAGATATTACAATTTTCAGATTAATTTCTAATTTTCTTTTGAACTTGATATTATTATAAAATAACATGTGAATAACAATAGGCTTAATGGTTAAAAACTAGTTAAAGTTTGGATTAGGTCACCTGTTTGAATCAAACTTTTTCTTCTTCTTTTCTTTTTTTTCTTTTCTTTTTATTTTTTTTAAATTTTAGGTGTTACATTTATCTCCTTCCTACATTGTGTGAGGGATTCGTGGATTGAGGGGGCTGCTATGTATTTTTACACAGCAGCCTCTCATGTGCCCCATTTTATTTATTTAAAAAATTTTATAAAATTTTAAAAAATTATGTTTTGATAGTATTTGATATAATGAATCTATTGATATATTTTTTATACTAAATAAAAATCATTTGGACAGAAAAAAATATATTAGAAATGCATTAAATATATACCGTTAAATATAATACATCAAATTTTTAATATATTTTTTTCTATCCAAATGATTTTTGTTTAGCATAAAAAAATATATCAATAGATTCATTATATTAAATATTATCAAAATATAATTTTTTAAAAATTTCATAAAAATTTTTAAATAGATAAAATAAGACACATGAGAAGCTGCTGTGTAAAAATACACAACAACCCCTCAACCGGGATTCACATAGATTTACATTAAGTTTGTATTTTTAGATTGGAGTGAGTGAATCACGTGGCTGATTCTAATAAGGGGTTTGAGCCACGTTGTAATATTGTCGAGGAATTATGAAAATGACGTTTCTGCAGGTTTGATTGCCTGCACTGGTGTCTTGTATCAATTTGACCCATTTTTTATTAACTAAAGGTGTCAATAATTACCATGCATGCAGGGTACGTCTGAAAGGAAGTGTTAAAATGAACTCTTCTTAAATAGGAATGAGATTATCTGATGGCAAGGTACTTCCTACCAAGGTAATCACTTAATGAATTGAGGTACTCATTGTGATCCTCTCGTCGGGAGCCCGCTATGCTAAAAGTGAGAGAAATCCCATCCATTTTCCTCTTTTTTGGCCCCCATACCGCCATGGGAGGGACATGGAGACCTTGGATCTTCTACAGTGCCTCGGGCATGGGACTTCAGTTGTTGGGTCTGGCCTATTTGTGCTTATCTCAGTGGCCCAATTTGGTGAGCAACATTTATGCATCATCATTTGTCGGACCGACTCGTAAACACTTCTAGCGTATAGCATTCTATTTTGCTCAAATTACTAGTCTACCTAAAATATTTTTTTTTAATAATGTTTGGTACGAGATATAATATAAAAGATTTCCTAGAATTTTTATTTTAAGATTTAACAATAATTTAAAATGTTAATAGATGAATTGATTTTTATTTTAATATTTATTTAATAAAGTATATTAGAATATATTTTATTTAATACATTTGAGTTGAACTCATTAAATAATACACCTATCTTTTAGAAAAATAAAAAAATTTTAATTCCTAAAATTTTTTTTTTAGCATTTCCTACTACCAAATATTACCTAAAAGAATTGTTAACACTACTTGTGGAGTTAAATGTGTTGACAACAAATTTCCTATTAACTTGTCACGACAATACCAACCAAAATTTTAAATTGTACGTGTTCATCTTTCCCTATAAAATAACTTCCAAAAACAATGGCTAACAGACCGAAGCCCTGGCTCAATGATCTCATATCTCCATCGCAATAAATTTTGTGCCTGGTAGTAGCATTCTAAGCAATATTATATACCCCTTGAAGCTTTTGTTGAATAGTGCTTCAAACGTGTTATTTACTTGCTGATTTTTAGGATTAGTTGGTAATTGGTTGGTTGTTGTTTACTGAGTCAAATAGCATGTGTCAATTGAGTCTCTTAATTAAGCATAGTGGGCTACATTTCTTTCTCATTTTTAGTTGCTATTAAGACATGTGGAATGTAACTCATTATCTAAACTCTTTAGTAAAAATAAAAAGTTGGAGAAAAATAAGATCCAACAAGTTTTATGTATCCACTCCTCCACTAATTTTTTTTAGAGAGCTCTCGGTCTCTTTCCTCAAATGTAAAAATAGAGAATGGTTCTCTGATTATTTTTTTTTTATATAATTTATTTTTCTTTATTTTTAACTACTTCTCTTTACTTTTTATTTTTTTTCTTATTGTAAAAAATAAAATATTAATTTTATTAATTAAATAATGAATTAGAGTGTGAATAGAGAATACTGTTGAAAGGCAAAATACATTTTGAAACTCCCTGAACTTTACCTATTTATTCTATTGAGTTCCTAATTTTGATTTTGTTTTGATTAAGCCCCTAAATTCTTAATTTACATCTTAAGCAAGTCTTTTTTTAACTGTGGTTGAAGCGTGCGTGGGTAACGCACATAAGAGCTATATTATACGACTGATTAGGTTTTACTATGCTGAGATGGAAAATAAAAAAAATACAAATATTAAAAAAATAAATAAAACAACACCGTGTAGAGAAATAAACAGAGCCATAAATGGCATTCATCATCTCTAGCTTATCCATGGCCATTCCATCCTCGAGAAGAAGCTGCCTCACCAGCTCTAGTACCCAACAAGCTCTCCAACGGTGGCTGCAGCTGATAAAGGTAGTGGCAGCGATATTTTTGGGTCTAGTTGATAACGGTCCATGATTAATCAGCATGAAAAACCCAAATTCCTTACAAGTCTCAAATATGAAGGTCTTGGCATCAAGGTCTGTCAAGTCAATCATTGGAATTTCAAAAACAAATCTGAAGGTTTGCATGTTTGATTAAAAAGTTGTGGTCTAATGTTGTTTGTGACAGAATCACCACGAATCCATGACTTTGTTTTTTCTTTGTTTCAAACCCGAAAACATAGTTCAAAAGAAATTAGAATATAAGAGAAGAAGAAGGAGAAGAAGAAGAAGGTGAAATTATATTAAAGAGATTGGCAAGATTGATGGGTTATGAATGGGCAAATGGGTGAGGATTGAGGAATTCAGTTTATATCTGCCATTCGTTGTTTACAACCCAATACCAGTGGAGTATCGACAATAAATTAATTCTAGCAGATCGCAATTTGTCTGCAAACAATAATCATTACCAGCCTAGAATCTTGTTGATGTGTTACTTGATGTATAGAAAAATAAATTAAAACTTTGTCCCTCACCAAATAGCTTGATACTTTGGAGATTCGGAGGAAGACGGCTAAGCAATATGCCATATAATGCGATTTTGGGTTCTTAATGAAGGGAAAACCCTTGGACTCCACACGACGTCGTTTTTTTTTTTTAAATATTTATATTTTTTTTTTATTTTCATCTCAGTATAATAAAATCTAGTCACCCATATAATATAGCTTTACGCATTTTTAACGCGCATTATCCACACTCGCATCAACCAACGTTAAAAGAAGACTTGTTTAAGATGTAAGATAAGAATTTAAGAGTTTAAATTAAGATAAAGTTAAAGTTAGAAACTCAATAAAATAAATAAGTAAAGTTCAGTAGTCTCGGAATGTATTTTAAATATACATAATTTTTAAGATAAATTAAAATAAAGAGTTGAATTATTTATAATATATAGAGAGTAAAATGGAAGTGTTGTTGGAGATCACCTTACTTTGTTAATCAGTTTGCTTGTAAACCTGTATAATAGGCACCAGGCATAGCTTTTTGTGTGTGAAAAAAAAAATTGCAGTGAGATTTTGTTTTCTTGCACGAAAAACTGTTTCCAATATTTTCCTTTTACCTCTTTCCCAGAAAAGTTGTCAACTTTTAATATCCTTCCGGCAAATGGTGGTATCAGAGCATTGGGAGAGAGTACAAGGCAATCCACTCTCTTTTAAAAACCAGGTTTCGTCTTTAACTGGGAGAAGGGAAAGTAAGAGAGAAAGTGAGAGAAACACAAACAGAGTGAAATACTAGCAGCGAAAAAAAATTCTTTATGGCAAGCAACGACACAAATCCATCGTCTCAGCCACTAATTCCAATTTTTAAGGGCGAAAATTATCACTTTTAGAGCCTCAAAATGAAGACCATGTTCAAGTCTCAAAACTCTGGAGTTGGTGGGAAATGGGTTTGAAGACACCAATCCGGCAAAATCCGACCAACGGTTGCGGGAGAATCGAAAAGAAGGATGCAAATGCACTGCTCCTAATTCAACAAGCTCTCAATGAAGATATTTTTCCCAGAGTTGCAGCAGCTAGCACCTCCACTTAAGCATGGGAGATTATAAAACAAGAGTATTTGGGCAACAAGAAGGTAATTGCTGTAAAATTACAAACTCTTCGTCGTGATTTAAAAATGTTGGCCATGAAAAATAGTGAATCTGTGCAAGTATGTTTGTCTGAGTTTATGGTATTGTCAATCATATGAAGTCATATGGTGAAACTGTTACTAGTCGAACTGTTGTAAGGTTTTGAAGAGTTTAACCCCAAAATTTGATCATGTGGTTGCTGCAATTGAAGAGTCTAAGGACCTGTCTACTTATTCCTTTGATGAATTGATGTGCTTTCTGTTAGCCCATGAAGATAGGCTAAGTAGGTCACATGACAAAGTTGAGGAGAAGGTGTTTCGAGTGAAGGGGGGGGAGTCTTCTTACAAGGAAAAATCAGAAAATTCAGCAGGTCGTGGACATGGTAGAGGAGGCCATTGTGGTCGAGGCCGTGTTGGTGGCAGAGGAAAAGGCCAATTTGATGAACAACGCCAACACAAAATCGCCATTCAGTGCCGATATTGCAAAAAATGTTGCTACAAAGGAGCTGATTGTTGGACCAAACAGAAAGATGAGCAGAAGCAAGCCAATTTTATGAAAAAGTTGAAGAGGAGAGTAAGCTATTCATGGCTCATTCTTCTATTGATAATGCTTCCAATAATGTGTGGTTTTTGGACAGTGGATGCTCCAACCATATGTCCTGAACAAAGTTGCGTTTTAAAGAGGTTGACGAGGCACAGAAAAGCGAAGTTTGACTCGGAGACAACAAGCAGATGCAAGTTGAAGGGAAAGAGACAATTACCATCAAAACCTCACAGGGTAATGTAAAACTCCTTCATTATGTGCAATATGTTCCTAATTTAGCTCATAATTTGTTGAGTGTTAGGCAATTGATGGATGGTGGATACTCTATTTTGTTTGATGATGGTTGTTGTTCTGTCCAAGATAAGAAAATACGAGAGATAATAGTTAACATTCCTATGGCACAAAATAAAATGTTTCCGTTAGAAGTCTCTGATGTGAAAAATTGTGCCTTGATTGCTAGAGCTAGTGAAGCAAAAATGTGGCATTTGCATTATGGGCATTTGAATATGAAAGGGCTAAAATTGTTGTTTCAGAAAAATATGGTTGTTGGGTTGCCAAATGTTGGTGGTCTTGATTTTTGTGAAGGCAGTGTTTATGGGTGACAAAGTAGAAATTCATTTCATGCAGACAAATCATGGAGGGCTTCTGATTGTCTTGAACTTATAAATATTGATGTTTGTGGTCCAATGAGTATTGAATCATTCGGTGGGAGTAGATACTTCTTGTTGTTTACTGATGATTACAGGCGCATAAGTTGGGTTTATTTCTTGAAATTCAAATCTGAAACTTTTGAAACTTTCAAGAAATTCAAAGCATTGGTAAAAAAGCAATGTGGGTGTTGCATAAAGGCTCTCCGTTCCGATAGGGGTGGTGAATTTACCTCTAATGTTTTCTGTGAGGAAAATGGTATTTGCGGGGAGTTGACGACACCATACATACCATAGCAAAATGGTGTGGCTGAGTGGAAGAATAGAATGGTGGTTGAAATGGCCAGAAGCAAGATGAAAGGCAGTGGAGTTCCTAATCAATTCTAGGCAGAAGGAGTGGCAACAACTGTGTATCTTCTCAACTTCTCACCTATAAAAGCTGTCATGAACCGGACCCCATATGAAGCTTGGAAGGGCAGGAAACTGCGGGTAAGCCACTTGAAAATTTTTTGGTTGTATAGCCTACGCTTTGATCACTTCTTCATCTAGCCAAAAACTTGATAATGCATCTTTGTTGGTTGTAGCCCACAATCCAAAGCATATAGGTTGTATAACCCTGTAGTGGCAAAGTGATTATTAACAGGGATGTACGTTAAATGAAGACGACAAGTGGACCTGGAGCAATAACAACGTGACAACAGCAACTCAAATTTCAGAAGATGCTTCTGCAACTCCTACAACAGATCCTCCTGACACAAATAATGGTAGCAGCGTAATATCCTGCCACTCAACTCCACCTAGCAGCCCATCCACTCTAGCAAGCTCACACTCCTCACCTTCAAGCTCTTCTTCAGAAACACCTCCAAAGAAATTTGGACCCTTAAAATAGATATATGCTTCATGCAGCTTTGCTTTATTTGCATCTGATTCCACTTGTTATGATGAAGCTGCAGAAAGTCAAGTGTGGCAGGATGCAATGCATGAGGAGATGTTGGCTATACAGAAAAATGAGACTTAGGAGCTGGTCGATCAACCAGAAGGCAAGAATGTTATTGGGCTCAAGTGGGTGTATAAAATAAAGTATCATGCTGACAGCACTATGCAAAAACACAAAGCTCATTTGGTAGCGAAAGGGTACTCTCAGCAGCAAGGTGTTGACTTCGAAGAAACTTTTTCTCCGATTGCTCGCTTTGAAACAGTGAGAACCTTTCTAGCCTTGGCTGCACAATTGAATTGGCCAATGTTATGTATCAGAGAAGAAAATATAGAAGAAATAGAGCTGGATAGGCAGTTAAAATGCCAGCTGGCATAGCTGTTATGAGAGATCCGAAAATAAAGGAGGTTGTTAGTCAGTTAAGAAGAATAGCTTAACTGTGAAGCTGTAGCAGAGTAATTGACTCTTAAAAAACTGTATAAAAATGTAGAGATAAGCATAATAAAGATTCATTCAATCATTCTAATAAAAATCCAGCTTCTTCAGAATTCTCTCTCCTGTTTCTTA
>CANXYC012053597.1:0-14670 GCA_948193065.1 Aleurites moluccanus | reverse complement strand
GTGAATCCTAATCATCCAACCATCCATTCTTCTTACTTTCATACTATTGGTTCATCCAAAGTCAACCAAAATGAATTTCACATGCTTTTAACACACCAAATCATAAACCAAAAGCAATAAGCCCATATATTGAGCTTAGGCTAGCAACTTTGCAACCTACTCATCTAACCATCCAATTTAAAGTCATTTGATCCAACGGTCGGATTTAATCAAGCCTAAACTAATACCATAAGGTTGCACACACTTAATAACTCCTTATTATAAAGTAAATGACCAAAATACCCCTAGTGCAACCAAAACACCGAAATCGCGCAACGTGCCGATAACAATTTTTCGGCCGGCATTATTTCTTAAACTACTGCTCAAATAAATAAAATAAGGCTATTTTCAAGCCTTTAAATTATTTTCTCTCTTTAAATATGATATTAAATCCATAAAATTCCGACGGGCGAAAAATAACCATTTTGCCCCCAGTTCACCAAAAACTCAAAATTTACCGATTAAATCCTAACAGCCTCTAAACCATTTCTACGCCTAAAACTAATTCAAATAATATGCATAAATACCAATTCCATGCATAAATACATATTAACAACACAATATAAAGAAAATAAAAATCTCTCCCCCGAAGAACCCTATAAAGGATAGGTTCCAGCTAAGTTGAGGTGTTACAAATAGTTATCATTCCACTACTGGTATGGCACCATATGAAGCATTATATGGCCAGAAGTTTCGATCACCAATTTGTTGGAGTGAACCAAGAGAGAAGGCAACTGAAGGCCCTGAATTGATCCAGGAGACAATGGAGAAGGTGTTAATTATTAGAGAAAGAATGAAGACTACTTTCAGTCGTCAAAAAAGCTACGCGGATCCGAAGAGAAAAGATATACATTTTTCTATTGGTGACCATGTGTTTCTCAAAATTTTCCCTATGAAAGGTGTTATGAGATTTGACAAAAAGGGGAAGTTGTTACCTAGATATGTGGGACCATTTGAAGTGCTTGATAGAGTTGGAA
Source organism: Aleurites moluccanus (assembly GCA_948193065.1). Classification (NCBI taxonomy): domain Eukaryota; kingdom Viridiplantae; phylum Streptophyta; class Magnoliopsida; order Malpighiales; family Euphorbiaceae; genus Aleurites; species Aleurites moluccanus. The sequence continues at coordinate 13,654 of CANXYC012053597.1, read as the reverse complement.
ATGTATCTTATCGCTTAGCTCTTCCTCTGAGCTTAAGCCATGTACATCGAGTCTTCTATGTTTCTATACTGACGAAGTATATACTGGATCTACCACATGTTATTCCAGTGCAAGAGATAGAGGTGGATAAAGATATGTTGTATGAGGATATTCCTATTTAGATTATAGATAGACAAGTAAAGAGGTTGAGAAACAAAGAAATCCTAATGGTGAAAGTACTATGGAGGAATCAAAGTGTAGAAGAGTGCACCTGAAAAACTGAATCAGACATGTGATAGAAGTACCCCCAGTTATTTTTTGTATGAGGTAAGTGTATTTTTAAATTCGATGATGAATTTATTATAAGGGGGTAGAATGTAATAGCCCTAATTGAAAATTTAAAATGATTAAAACTTAGTTGCGGAAATCGAGTACCAGTAGGCAATTTTTCATAAATTCTAGAAAATGTGTTATTTAGAATTAATTACAGTTAACCTAAGTTGGGTAACTTGACAGCTTGGAAAAATAATTAGAGGATTAAATAGAATTAGGAAGAGTGTTAATTAGTAAAATCAATTAAAAGACTTAAAAGAAAAACCTAAATTTGAACACCTTTCGGTGTTCGATTTTTAATAAATTCTAAAGCATTCTTTTATCTAATTTTTCTTCTCACACCTAAAATCAGATAAATAATGGATAAATTAAAAATATAATTGAGTGAAATTAATTAAATCTAAATATTTTAGTAGAGAAGAAAAAGAGATAGAAGAATAAAAAGAAGAAAATGATAATTTTATAATTTTGGAGAAAGGAAGCCAAACTTTGACCAATAATTATAATAATTAAAATAAATAAATAAATGGAGTAAGGTGGCTGGCCAAGTGGAGTTTTTTCTACTAAATATAAATTGTTTACTTTTACCTAAATTAATTTAGACACAAAAATAGGCTAAGTTCAATTTATTTTTATTTTACTTAAATTTTCTTTTCCTACAAAATTATAATTGGATAGTAATTATTATAAATAAACATAATTAGAAGAAAAATTACTATCATCTTCTTCTTTCTCTTCTCTTGGCCAAAATTCCATCGTAAAAATTTCTTAAAATTTTATTCAATTTGTTCTTTATTCAAATGACCATTCTATCTTCTACAATTTTCTTACATTCATCTTCAAAACTTCTCTTCTTCAAAATTATTAGAGATTTAAAGAAAATTTTGTTCGAGACTTCAAGAGATAATGTTCTTATCCAACTCCATAATTTAATTTAATGAGTTTAATTAATAATTTAGAGGTTTAATTGGTAAAAGGAAGTTAAATTAGAAGCTAATTCTTGAAAATTTTGAATTAGAAGCTAATTCTTAAAATTCTAAATTTTCTATGACTTGACATAATCTTGGAGATGAGTTTTCATGCCCGTAGAGTTGGAATTTGAAATTCTTAAAATATAAAAGTTATAAATCACTGATTAAGACTGACTTGGATTAAGGTTTGTACTGAGAGATCCTACTGAATTTTGCAATTTCGAGGACCTTAAGTTCTGATTCAAGGGAAACTCAAAACATAAAAAAAAAAATCTTTTTTTATGTCTTAGCTAAAATATCCTAAAAATAGAACAGCAAATGGACATCTACACAGTGAGTTATAAGCAAAATAATGAGGGGTGTCCAGGTAGAAGTTGCAGGGTAGATTACAGATCTCAAGTTTGTATTCAAAATTCCACTATAAATTGTATAAAGCTGAGAAGAATTTAATTTTTAGATATGTTAGAACCCAAGATGTCTAGTTTAAGTAGAAAAAATAATCGAAGCAAATGGATAGATATAACTTAAGATATGAATAAAAGAAATAGGGCTGCCCAAAACCAAAAGTTAAGAATCAAAGGGTTTTATAAAATTAACTTTAGAATTGTGTAATTCAATGTTGGTTTCGTGCTAAAATATATTTCATTTGTGTTATAGCTTCAAGAAGGAAAGAAAAGAAAAAGGAAAGTGAAGAGTCAGATCATCCATTTTGTCTTTGCTAGGAGAAGAAGTCGCTTCTTCTTTTTGTATTTTAAAGGTGAGTAACACACACACACACACACACACACACACACACACAGATATATATATATATATATATATATATATTCTTACTTGTGTTTGAACTCAAACTAATTTGTTGTGATTATTACCACATTGTTTATTGATGAACAAAGGAATCCTAGTTATACATTGTTCATTGTCGCTCCTAAATGTGTGCTAAACCATAATTATCCATTTTTTATTCATTTATCTAATTAATTGTTTTATCAACATTTTTTTTTTCTGTTTTGTTAAATATTTGATATAATTGATATTGACATCCTTTGTATACTATATACCTATTGAATAACCCTTGAAATTAATTGTAAATTATTATTTATTGTATATGGAATTTGAATGTTAGTAATAATGGAATTACTCAACCGATGGAATAGATATAATATCATCGGACTTATGCACAATATTACATTATCATCCCCAGCTAGGAGAGGGGTAAGGTTCTAGCCATGCGATCTGATCAATCGTATGACTTTATTGACAGGTATGCTACTAAACTGTAGTCTCTGCCAGATTTATCAGTAGTTATTGCTAACGATTACTAAAACACTGATTCATTAATTATTGTTACATTGATACATTGATTCATTGATATCGTATAATTTTGAAATTTATGTTCAATATTCCCCAATTTGATTATTTATTTATTATATTCATATTGAACGAATCATCTATTATATTGATATGTTTATTGTGCTTAACTCCAATGACTAATTTATATTATTGTATTCCTTTGTGATAACCAATTTTATTACTACATTGTTATTCTTAAACCTTCCTTGTGAGAACCAAGTCTCACAAGTAAGGTTATATATATATGTTATTCACTGAGCTTTGTCTCAGCTATTTTAGTGGTTATTTTTCTTTTTTAGAAGATCAATAGATAAACGCGGTTCCAGCTACAATATTCCTCTGTTATAAACCACATTTATCTATGTATAGCCTCAACTTTTGGTATTAAACTCAATAGAAACTCTATGATTTTTATTTAAAGAATCTGAGTTATATATATAATAGAAAGTAATAGTTGTATAATTAATTCTAATATACTAAAATGTGAGTACTTAATTCAATTTACAGTACTTAATTTAATTTACCTATATGAAAATGTGGGTATTGTGTTGATAATTATTGAAGTATTTTATATATTGAATTGTTAAAATGGAGTAGAGGGTATAAGGAGAACCTTTGGGATTGTTGTTTTCTGCAGATTTGATTTATATTGAAGGGAGGGACAAGTAGGTCCCGGGAATATAGTAGAAAATATAAAGGAAACCTTATTGTTTTTCCGTAAAATTCGTATATAGAAAATTCTACATGTTTAGAGTGCCTTACACTTTTCTATACTCTAGGACCGTCATATCTCCTGAAGTGGAGGACGTAACAATCCCCATCCCATTAGATTATATAATAAATAATAATTATTGTGACATCCCACTTTTAAGACATGACAGTTATAGGGTACGGGTAAATCTAAGGTCACCAGATATCCATAGAACCTTTAAACATGACAATCATTAATCATACATACTTAAACCCATTCATTAATATTCAAATTTCATTTGATAATTATTAGTCTTACGTAAATTTTGACATATTCTTCTTTGTAATTTTAAAGTAATTTCCAATATAAATAATATTCAATTTACATTTCAATAATTTTTTAAATTTCACAACCTACATAAAAATTTACACTCCTAATATTTTACCATTCTTGTATCCTCAACTCCACAATCCAAATAAGCATATATGATACTTCTATATATTTATTTTATACATATCATATCACAAGCACTTTTTAGTGTTATCATTATCAGTATTATTGTTTTTGTCATTATCATTATTATTACCATTTGTTATGCCTTATTCATATTGCATCAATTATCTGATAAGTTTCAATAATAAATCATATCATATTTTAATATCATTCGTACTTACACGCACTAGGTAAAACATATTCTTATTTATTTTATTTCTTAAATTTGCATATAATTTATTCTAACTTATGTAACTGATTTACAAAATTGCTCTTAGGTTTTTCAATTCCTATCATAGCTTATTCATTACTTTTCAACACTATAATTCATTATTATCTAATTAGCTCCTTTTGAGGTGTAATAATAATAATAATAATATAAATTTTAAGAATCTAGAGAATATTCTTGATATATTCTTTTTCAAATTTAATTTAAATAAATAATTAAATAATAATAAATTAAATAATATAATAATTAAATAATTAAACCATAAATAATACAATAATTTATAAACTTTTTAAAAGTAATATACACCTATAAATTATTTTTATATTCATTACTTAAATTAAATATTTTTAAAATATTATTATTTCTCAATAAAATATATTTTAAAAATAAGTTAAAATTCAAAGTGTTACAATGATATAATAAATTTAAGGATCAGTAGTTAATTTTTTGATCTTTTATTTAATAATTTTTTCAACTAGAATTGTAATTAAGTTTCAAAATTAGGATAAAATTAACACAAAATAAAAAATAGGGTAGAATTTTAAAAATGCATAAAGTTTAAGGTAAATTTATTTATTAAGAATTTTTAAATAAATGATACTAAAACTCACCAAATTGTAGTTTTTTTTTATTGTAGTCACCACATAAATTTTTAATTTTTTTCAATCGAGATAATTTAGAAGTTTTTGTCAAAATTTCACTGAAGTGGTTGGTATAGCATGACATGTCATTCCAGTCATCTTACTCAGCATATTATATTGAAATCATATCAGCTAAATTTTAATTACCATATTAAAAAAAAAAAAAAGTAAATTTTAATAGTTTTAACGTTTTTTTTTACCTTTTGATTTATTAATTATTTTTTATTTAAAATATTCTTTTAATTTTATTTTGCAAAATAATATTTTAATTATTTTTTATTTTTTATCAAAATAATCTTTTAATTTTTTTAAGTGAATATGTTTTCTAATTTAAATTTTATTTAATTTATATAAATTCATATAATAAATTTTTCTTAAAATCAACCTCAAAATCATTGATTATTTTTTTTATTCAAATTATTCTTTTAATTTTTTAGGTGAAGATGTTATTCTAATTTAAATTTCTTTAATTTAAGTGAAAATAGTCCATAATTCAATTGTTTAATTTATTTTTGTTTGTTCATAAGCTGGTTGTTAGTTATTTTATTTTATATTTATTTTACACTTGCTTCTATTAACTCAATCCCAGCACTAAAAAAAAAGTACGTATAATGTATATATAAAACAAGCCTTAAAGAATTTTTTATTATTTAATGAAATTTCTAACCTAAATCATTATGACAATTAAATAAATTACAAAAAATAATTATGATATGTAACCTAAATAAAATTAAAAATCTTCAATTTTTACCATATTTTAAAAGAATGTGTTACTTAAATCACAAATTTTAAAATATATATTTATGATTTTTATATATATTTATATTTCAATTATGTTATTTTATTAATTACTTATAATTGTGTTATGAGCAATTATTATTTATATATGATAATATATAGGGGTTTTTATGGTTCAATATAAGATGAATAGTTTTAATTAAATTAATTATATTGATTTGTAAATGATTTAAATAATTTTTAAATCATGTAAGACTAAAAATTATCCAAATTAATATTTTTAAATTTCGATTTTAATAATTATTTTGGTTTGAACTATAAAATAAAAATATTAAAAAATAAATAAAAATAAGAAATTAAAATATTTTTATAACATGAAATTATATTTCAAAAATATTTGTGAAAGACTAAAATAAGATAAATTATATTTTAAATAGATGAAAATTTTATATTATATAATAAAAATCAACTTAAAAGAATAAAAAAAACTCAAAATTTAATATAAACAAAAAAAATTATAAAAAAAATCAATAAAATTAGAATTTAAATACATATAAATTTAAGTCGAATTTTCATATATTCAAATCATAATCAAACAAAAAAATTTCAATTTAACTACCTTTTTAAACCAATCAAATCATATTAATAATAAAATCAGGATTTTTAGTTTGGATTGGATCAATTCGATTTGATCGGTTTGATTAATTTTTATACGGTCCTAATAATATATTATGATAAAAAAAGGTTATTTTTTCTTCACTGATTTTTATCATTATTTTTATCCATTTTTTTTTTCCTTCTATATATGGCATAATAGCTTTTTTCCTTTAACATATATTTTTTTCATGATTTGACGTTTTTACAAGTGCTAAAATATTAATAATGAAATGAACACTTATATTAAATAATTAAATTTAATTGAGAACATATTGAAATATTATTATAAAATATATCATTAAAATGACAAGTTTTTATAAAAAAATTTATGTTGAATTATATATATATATATATATTTCTTAATGCTTCTTAACTTTTTAAATGTAATAGTTAAATTATTAAAAAAAGAAAATTGTGCGGTGTATAATTTCAAGTTACAAAAAGAAACTAATATCATATAAAAATATAAATAAATTAGACAATGCAAGAGTATGAAGCTAGTTACAGCATGAATGATGCTCCAAACAAATTGTACATATACACAAGTATGAAGCTAGTTATAGCATGAAAATCTCATGATATTTATAATCATAGTAATACAATAAGACTGATTAAAATAAGAGCCAGACAATATAATTATAATTTATAACTAATTAATGCGATTAAACAAACCCAGACAACATATATATATATATCATCGTCATAATTTAATAATAAATAAATATAGCTAGAAATATACCCAAATAAAAATTTTAATCCCGCCCATCAGTAAAAAAAGGAGAAATCAGTGGGGGTGATATGGTGGATGGTGGTGAGCACCAGGGAGTCCGGGTGGAGGTGGATGGGCACCTGGTGGAGGAGGAGGACCATGATGATGAGGAGGAGAAGGACCATGATGATGAGGAGGAGGTGGCTCGTGGTGATGAGGACCAGGGGGTCCAGGTGGAGGTGGATGAGGACCTGGTGGAGGAGGAGGACCATGATGATGAGGAGGAGGTGGCTCGTGGAGATGTGGCGGCCCATGTGGAGGAGGTGGACCATGGTGTGGCGGTCCATGGGAGTGTGGTGGAGGATTGTGCATCTTCTTCCTTTGTTTTTCTTCGATAACTCTCGATAAGACGAATGTGTGAGATATACAGCGACTTTATATATTTGTGGTTGGAAGGACAATGCTATTGCTAAGTAATTGTCATTTTCACAGCAGCAACTCAATCCGCGTTCACCTAATATTCATACCAATATTTTTTAATAAAAAAATATATATGAAAAAATTAAATTAAAGATACATTCCATCACTTAATGAGACTTATTATTTTTTTATAAAAAAAAATTTAATTTTAATATGAGTGATTTCCCTTTCATAATTTAAAAATATACCTTAATTAATCATTAATCCCCAATATGCATTTTCTATGTGAGTTTAATTTATTAAATTTTAGTTAGTCAAATTACTTAAAATTTTAAATGCCACGTAACACTTTGCAATAATTAAAATATAATTGAAAATTAGTTCATGATTAGACAAATTTAATTATATAATATGAAAAATGATCAAAGTTTGCAGCTCAATCTTAAATTTTTTTTTTTTTTTTTAATTTTCAGTAAACTCCAATCCCTGTAATCTACCTTAAATATAAAATGTATTTTTAGGTATATAAATATATTTGTAATATCACTTTCATATATTATGAAAATAAATTATATAAAATATAGTGCGACATAATATTTCTATTAAAAATACATTTAATTATATTTCATTATCTCGGATTAAATATAACTTAAATTTTATATATAATAATACGAATTTGCAAAATATTAAATAAATAGTTATGTTAAATATTATAGATAAAATTTACCATATATAAATCGGATGCATGGAATAATTAGTATTCTATAAAAGCTGGGTAGCACGTGTCATGCTTGCGGTCTGGTCTTATCTAATTGTTTTATTAAGTGTCGGTTCGTTGGTTGCCGACACGTCACAATCATAATAGTCTATTTGTGGTAATCCTTGATATATGTCAGCTTGTCCGCATGTCTCAACTCTATTGGTTCATAGTTCATTTATGTTCCTGGAATCTACGTAATTGCTAACGTTAATAATTATCGTAATTCGTAACGCGGTCTTAGATTTGCAAAAAAAAAAAAAAACCAAAACCGCCCCACAACAGACGCGTAGTATTTGTTATGAATAGAATAAGGGTTTTTATCTTTTTTATTCGATCCAATCAAATTTAGAAGAATCGATATTATTTCATATATATCCAATCAAATTATGTGTTGTTAAATGAGCAGATAAAGTAATAACAAGAGATCACGGGAATAAATTGTTAATGGCAAATTACCATTTAGTCTTTTAGATTTGATGTAATTTACGAAATCATCTTTACTCGTTAGTTAATCTCTATATTTAGAGAGGACAAAAATATCTTGATAAAGTGAGAAGCCCCACCCTTATCAAAGTAAGGAATCCCGTTTTAACTGAAAAATAGGATGGGGATAGAAAAAACCTTAACTTTTTTAATGGGTACGGGAATCATATGTTTAACTCCATAATTCACACTATTATTTTTTATTTTTTTTAGTATTAAAAATAAGAAATCGATTTTAAATTTATTATCTAGAATAATATATTTTTACCGTTAAATTATATTTTGATGTGCACCCATTCCGCTATTAAATTTAAAAAATAATTATCTTTTTATAGTATGATTAAACATATAAAAAAAAATATAATTATTAATTATTGATTAAAAAATATAGTTATCAAATATTTTATTAAGTAATTTAGTTATCAAAGAATTATTTATTGAAGAAATTTAATAATAATAATAATTTATAAAAAATATATATAAGATTTAAATTTTTATTATAGTATATTAAAATATAGATATTCAATCGTTTAGTTGTTAATTATTAATTTTATAATATTATTTTTTAAATAATTTTAGTAAAATTTATTAAAATTTAATATTAATTTTTTATTTAAATTTTAACATGTCAATCAATGAATATTAATTTATATTGTATAATTTTATAATAAAAAATTCTAATAAATTAATTTGAAAATTAAATTTTTTAATTATAGTAAAAAATTCTAATAAATTTATGGATTCCAAATTATTCCCACAGGAGATCCGAACCTTACTTCTATTTTGTTAGTATTAATTACTACAATTAATCAAAAAATTATATTTTATTTAATTAAATATTTATTTTTTTATTGAAAACTTTTTAATTTATTTTTTTTTTATGTTAAATATAATTCAAAAGAAAAAATGAATTAATAAAATATATAATATATAATATTAATTTTTACATAAAAAATCGCGTTACATAAATTTTATGGGATCCCAGTACCTATGGAGAATTATAATGGGATATCAAAATTTACTCCCACTTGACAATGAAGCGGGGATAAGACAATGTTTTAACATATATGCATATTTTCCAATCATGAGAGGTTTTCCACCTTCAGTGTCAACCATCCATGGATGGAGACAGAGGATCAGGTAAGTCTTGGCCATTTTAATAAAAAAAATAAATTTAATTAATTTATAAATAAAATTTCATCAGAATAATTCAAACTAAATTTTTACAAAGAATTTTTTTTTTCGATCCATTCAAATTTAAGTTATTAGTGTTTATGTTAATTGTGCTTATTAGTGGTTATTGCTTGGGGTTTTAACTTCATTGAAAAAAGTGGTGGAGAAGTGAACAGTACGTAGGTGGGAATATTTTGGTATTTAAAATTAATTTTTTTAATTTCTTTTTAATTAATTTAAAAAAAAAAGAAAAAAAATGGACAAAATAACTAATTACGGAATAAAAATATAAAAACTAATTAGTAAAATTCTTAAATAACATAATGATTTAGCTAATTAAATCAAATTTTAGATATTAAATAATAATTTATTCAATTATTTATTATTTATTATTGATTTTTCATTTTCATATTGGAAAATTAAGCATTCATATCCTAAAAAAATTTCATATATAGAGAGAGAGAATTTACTAATTTTTTATTTTCGATTCACTGTGGCAAATGTATATACAGTCATCTCATATGTTTGTAAGATTCACATTCAATATTACATGTCAAATACAAGCAATGTTAATTATATTACCATTAAAGAAAAATACGATATCCTATTCCAATAATTGAATTTTATTTTCAATTTTATAGTGTATTAAACATGCTGTTGACTTTAAAATTGGTAGTGGAAGTAATTTAGTCTACAAGATGTGTATTAAGATTTTATTTATGGGAATTAAATAATTAATATAAAAAATTTATATGAGGATAAGATACCCTAACAGAGTACAGAATGAAAAATACATCTCATATAATTATATACGTGATGTACTTTTCATGTCTCTGGTAAAGGAGGAAAATTATCAACCAGTGTTTATAAATCTCTAAAATGGTAAGCTTTCAAATTTTAACTCTCAATCCAATTCCAATTTATGCAAGTAAAATTTTTTTTTAAAAAAAAGGCCAGAAGACTAAATTAGTTGACAATCTAAGTCTAGCTCGTAAAATTAATTATAAAAAAATTTAATCACAATTAACATGTTATATAATAATTATTAGTCATTTTATTGTAATTAACATAATAATAATACAAACTCAGGACCTCGTATGGAAGCGCAGCCCGAGTCTAGGAAAATAGTAAATTACTAACGCAATTATGCAAATATTATAGATAGTTACAAACCATACTCATAATACAACCTCGCATACATAGCGCTATATAAATAGCTTCAACTCTCCTTTATAAGTAATTAAGGATGGTGGTGGCCATGGTGAGGTGGTCCAGGCTTGTGTGGCTCAGGCGGGCCAGGTGGAGGAGCATGTCCGGGACCCGGTGGAGGAGGGTGGCCATGAGGAGGAGGAGGTTCATGATGTGGAGGACCAGCTGGAGGTGGTGGCTGATGTGGTGGTGGTGGGTTGTGGTGGTGGTGATGGTGGTGGTGGTGGTGGGGATCTGGTGGTGGAGGGTTGTGCATCTTTAATTTTCTCTCTCAAAATTCCAAATAAGATAATATTTATGGTTATGGGAGTGTGGCTAATTTTGTAGAGATAGGTTCTTAATTTATAAAAATAAAAAGACACATTTCATGTAAAGTACTTTTACTAACAGTCAAATAAACCCACGTTTATTGTTGGTAGGTATTTACCTAAAATTCAAGGATGTAGCTACCTACAAGATGATCCTTTTCAATTCTGCAATTGATCGTTACTTCGTGGATAAGAAATTAATTAATTAACGTTGATACATGTATATATAAATCAATGGTCCAATCTTTACATAATTATGATTGATGACAATACGGCCAACAAGTCAATTACCTATTAGCAATATGAACCTATTACAATTGACAAGGTTGAAATATTGAGATTTTTTTTATATCCCATATTTAAAATCAATCTATGTCAAAGATGTTAATACTATTTAATAGGTGTTTGACATAATTTTTAAATATAGTTATTAATTTTTTTATTTTAATAATTATATTATATTTATTTGATTATTGGCCGTTGTTAGATAATTAAATAATAATTATTTATAAAAATTTTAATTTAGAGTGTTAAAAAAAATAATTTTTTAAATAAAAAGATTAAATTATTTTTTAAAAATAATATTTAAATAAAAAATAAATATTAATATTTATTTTTAATGATCATTAAATATATTAAGAGCTAATATCTAATAATTTTACTAAATACGTAAAACAATCAGATATTAAATAATAATCACCAGTTAAAAATTATTAGTCACCAACTAATAATTTATTGATAATTTATACATTATTTTGCAAATATATTTAAATATTATTTATCTATTTAAATTGAATTATATTATAATATATCCTATATAAATACTAAGAGTTCTATCTTTATTCAATTAGTCATATATTTTTATTTAATTCATTTGATTTCTATTGAATTAGATGCAAAATTAATAAAATATAATGAGTTTTTAATTAATTAAATATATATATTTATTAAATTATAAATATTTTTTTAAGTTAATAAGTTATTAATTTATTGATTAATTAATATTTTTTTAATTAATAGCAAAAATTTTAATTGCATGAGATTATAATGTAACTTATTCTCATAATGTTTTCATGCCATATAGCAAAACACACAGAGGCATTACTGGCACAACCTGTCCTAAAATGAGCTGGGCTTCGTAACTTAACTTTATTGAAGACTGAACTTATATTTTGGCCCAACTTATTAGGGCTTGACCATTGAACTAGGTCGGGCATAACCCATCCAAGAAGTCCTTTTTTTTTTTTTTTTTTTTTTTTTTTTATGTAGTTATTTTTTATTTATATTCGATTTTATCTATATTCAAATCCAATCAATTATATTTATTTGGATCCAAACTATCTAAAGCATTCAAAAAGGTAGTTAATTAGTTTTGAGTAACTACCAAGAATATTCGATATTTTAAAAAACGATTTTTTTACCATTCAAATTAATAAACATTTGTATATATATATATATATATATATATATATATATATAGATACATATTAAAAAAATAAATAAGTTGAATATCAACTTCTAATAACTGCATACTCTTTCTAAAAATAAAAAATTAACTTAGTTATAGGAATTAACTCGCAATAAACATTTTTAGACATTCATTTTGAAAGGTTTTGTAGTTACCCAACCGAGTTTTATCACTATATTGTGTAAAAGGTCAAAATTTTTCTATTTTTAATTTTGCTTGGTTTAATTCATATCAATTTGAATGATTATGAATACCTCTAATAAAACTACGAGATAAGTTACCCACATGCATGAAATTTATATATTCGTAGAAAAAATAAAACAATTCAAAAGTCCAATGCCAGTGTCCAGTACAATCAAATGGCTTTGGAAATTCTCTACCTAATCAAGAGGGCAACTGAAATTCCTAGCAGCGTCAGCAACTCAATTAGCAACAACAATGAAGTTTCCTACTTACTTAAACAGCTTAAAATGCAATAAAATGTAATTTTTAATTTTTATACAATTTAAATTTGAAATTATATATATTTAAATTCATCCGAAATAAAGTATGTCAAGTATCAACTAATAAAAAATACTTCTGATTAGGAATATAACTACAACTTTACATTTGGGAGACTAAATATAATTGAACAAAATTTATGAATATAAAATATTTATCAATATAAATATATACTAAAAGAAAACTCAAATATTTTGTTGTAGGGGTTATTTTTATTATTAAGGGGGTTTATATTAAAAAATATATATACATATTTGGAGGGTTTTTTTGCCCTTGTGGGCAGTGTTGAAAAATATTAATGGATTAATAAAAAATAATAATAAATAAATTATTATTTTAAAAGTTAAATCTTTTTATAAAAGGCTTGTAAGAGTTGTGTCCTTTATTAAAACACATGTTATAAGATTTTTTTTTTTTTTTTTTTTTTTTTTTTTTTTTTTTTTGGCTAACAGGGCTAAAAGCCGAAAAAAAAAAAAAGAAAAACTGTTAAAAAAAAAATAAACACCACCCAACATTTAGGATAAAAAGCAGTAAAAAAA
>CANXYC012053555.1:0-12334 GCA_948193065.1 Aleurites moluccanus | reverse complement strand
AAGTCATGAGTCAGTCATCAGGATGAGAGTCTGAGGATAAAAGTAAAGGTAATTGTTTTAGTTCAACAGGAGGTTTGAATTCAGAATGATGGATACAAGTATAGTTATACGACAATTGCAATGGAACATGAAAGTGTGAATATTTGCAAAATTTAATGATAAGACTATGTTAGGAAAGGTTTAAGGAAATTGGTAAATAAAAAACTCTAAAGGTACTTAAGAGATGGAATGACATGTTTGATTATGGTATCATGAGTGGGAAATTCTAAGACAATAAGTGTTCCAGGAACAATCCTAAGACAATTAATAGTCCCTTGAGGATAGACGAAAGTGTTCCTATGATAAGTACAAGAAAATGCTAAGAAGATATACAAGTTAAGACTTCGGAGCATGAGATAAAAGAAGTTTCTTGCATGCTAATTTTTGTCTAACTTCAGCAGTGTGCATCCAGTACTTAATATGTCGATGCTTCGAAAAATGTTGCCGATCCTTCTCACGTGCTACAAGTTCTGACTGTGGACCGTCAACAAGATCAGACGTATGAAGAAAATTCCAATTGCCATTGTGTACCGAAAGATCAAGAGGCTAAGGAATAAAGGTATATCAATGATTAAGATCTTATAGAGAAATAAAACTATGGAAGAGTGTACTTGGAAAAGTGAACAAGTATGCAAGACAAGTACCCTTATCTATTTCAAGTTTAAGGTAAGTTATTTATAAATTCGAGAACAAATTTATCTAAGGGGGGAAGAATGCAATACCTGTCATAAATTTTTTTTTTAGATATTATTGTATGTTGTTGAATTGATTGTGGATAGATTAATGAATTGAGGAATTCGTAATTTTGTATGCAGGGAGGAGTTTGTGAGGCTAGTTTCATGACTTTAACGAAATAATTTGAAAAAGTATAAAATATAAAAGTTATAGATTTATATCTCATATTTAGATAAAAGGATTTTGTGAAATTTTGTGTGTGTGAGGAGATATGCCTCCTTGACCATGACCTGTCTGGTTTACTATTTTCTGCAAGAATATGAGAATATTTAATTTTTCTAGGAATGATTGAGGCTGAATGAGCCAAAAGTGTAAACATGAAAATTTTTTCTTTATGTGTTATTTGGCTATAAAATTTCAGGGGAATTGGATAAGTATAGCTTAGTTGAGATTGAAATTAATCAGACCTGTTCAGATGATTTTAGGCAGTAAAGTCAGGGTGAATTTTAGAAATTCACCATAGTTTGTGTAGATCTCTTTTTGAATTAAATTTTGGATATGTTGGACCCCTGAGTGTCTATTTTAAGTGGCAAAAAGAATCAGGGAGTTGGATGTCTGTAGCTCATTTGCGAGCTGATTTAGTATGAGTTGACGAGGAAGGTTTTCCAGCTCGGCAGATATTAGTGGTGCGAGCCGGCAATGCGAAGAGGCATTGCAAGCCGGCAATGTGGATTGACATTTTGCCAACTGGGATATGCGATGTGGCATTTAATGAAGTGAATACGAGGTAGCATTTGGCGAAGTGGAATGCAGCGAAGAGGAATTGGCGAAGAGGATTTAGCGAAGCGAATGCAAGGTAGCATTTGGCGAAGTGGCCTTTGCCGAGGTGGATTTAGCAAAGAAGATGCGAGGTGGCATTTAGCGAAGTGAATGCAAGGTAGCGTTTGGCAAAGTGGAATTCAGTGAAGAGGAATTGGCGAAGAGGAGAATTGGCAAAATGGGATTGCCGAGGCGGCAATAGGCGAAGAGGAGAGATTGGCGAAGAGGCATTGCCGAGGTGGCATATGCGAGGTGAAAATAGGTGAGGAGAGATTGGCGAAGAGGCATTGCAGAGGTGGCATATGCAAGGTGGAAATAGGCGAGGAGAGATTGGCGAAGAGGCATTGCCGAGGTAGAAATAGGCGAGGAGAGTTTGGTGAGGTGGCATATGCGAAGTGGACATGCGAAGTGGGATTGGCGAAGTGGCATTGCCAGAGCGGATTGGTGAGGAGAGCTGGCGAAGCGGAATTGTGAGGTAGTAGTCTATTTAAGCAGTTACCTAGTAGCTTTTCTTTCATGATTTCTTCTTTCTTTTCTTTCGTTCTTCTTCATTTCTTCTCCTATCTCTTTCCGATTTGTTCCATTTGTTTTCTAATGCATTAATACTCAGAATTAATGCATTAAATCACTAGATTAACTCATTTAAAAGGTTTCAATCATCATTTCAGCCTAGATTTTTCAAGAACTCAGTTTTGGAGAAAATAAGGTAATTTTCTCCAAACTTCATTTTCTCTTTAGATTAAGAATTTCTGATAATTACAATAGTTATTATGAGTATATAGAGTCTATTATAAGTAATTTAAGACTATCAATTTTGATAAATATGGAAGATATCAAAATTTATGAAATTGATGAATAGTGACGTGAATAGTAAGTACGTTTTGAATTTCAAATTTTCTTTAAGAGATAAATTAAATTGATGTTAGGAAACAATCATAGAGACTATAAGAGGGTTAAATTACAAGGAATTATATTATGTATTATTGATTAAGAAAAACCCTAATTTTGAGAATTTGGGGAAACTTTCATAGGAGAAGAGAACCCAAGAAATTTGAGGAGATTGTTGAATGATCAAGCTATTGAGGGAAATACAAGGATAAATTTGTTGAGAGATAAGTATGAATATCATAAATGTCTTACTTCTTATAAGATGATTGCTCAATATTTATTATATACATATGCTCTCGGTAATTATGTCCCTGCTACATTATGCCTACTGTATTTGTTATATATATATATATATATATATATATATATATATATATATATATATGATAATGACTTGGCCATTTCTTGGACCAAGATCATGATTAAGCCTTTGCTATAAATGCTAATTGGTTTCTTGACCAAATTCAGTTTTGTTGAGAACACAATATCTTCTTTATGAACCTGAGACATATATGCATAGAACGTTTTTCCCAATGAGAGTAAATTCATTGGTCCAATGTGCACAATGGGAGCCCAGCTGATAGAGTTTTTATCAATGTTCCACCTAGAGAAGGCCATGAGCTCTAGGCGATGCCCGCGCAAGCATATGTGCCACGTTAAGGTAGCAAGGCTACTGATACGTATGTTATGATATGAAATCAGTTCTATCATATGAGATTTGATAATGCCATCCTTTGTGGGCATTTTATGTTCTAAATGAGAACCATGATTCGATTTGTGATATGATTTAATAGTGCTAATTATTATAAGCACTCATGTTCCTTTCAAGTAAAAGTTTGAGATTCTTTCATACCCAAATATATAAATATTTATGTCATATTCATGATTTGATATTCAGATTCTTGATTTATGATTTTCATATCTTATTGAGTTAAAGACTCATCCCTCTTCTATGGTTTCAGGTGCTAGT
The DNA here is from genome assembly GCA_948193065.1 of Aleurites moluccanus. Taxonomy (NCBI): domain Eukaryota; kingdom Viridiplantae; phylum Streptophyta; class Magnoliopsida; order Malpighiales; family Euphorbiaceae; genus Aleurites; species Aleurites moluccanus. Next base: position 8,943 of record CANXYC012053555.1, on the reverse strand, counting down.
GTAGCTCGAGAGAGAGCTAATCCAAAGGATAGAGTTTCTTGACTTATTCTTCCTAAGAAGCTTGGATGCAATTATTTTGGATATTATTTTGATATATCTATATATATATATATATATATATATATATAATCATGTCTGTTGAGGTACATACTCTTAAAGCTCCGTAGTTAGATATGGGAAGTTGATTTTATATCCATGGATGTTATTTGTAGACTCTCACTTGTTCCATATTGATGTTAGATTCATCTTTTGATCTGTAAGGAACAAGTAGAGATGTTATGTTATAAATGATAATTTATGAGATTTAATGATTTATTTTGGATAGAATGTATGTTGTTATGATTGAGACAGGTTTAGTTCAAGGTTCTATGGGTTTATGGTGGCCTTATGCCTACCCTTACCCTAGGACCGTTGCACCGGTGGTGTCGGGATGTGACAAATATGGACCAACCGTCACACATTAGCTTCAACCCAGTTTATCAGTTCTCTAATGTGTTGGAGAAACCAATGCCTCTCCCTCCTTCAGGTCTCTAATTTCAATCCCTATTTTTTTTTTCAGAGAGAAAAAAATAGAGAAATTAATACTTAATTTTTGCAGGTAGAGAAAGAATTGCAAGTGAATAAGAAGCAAATCTCAACTTCAAAATTAGCAGATATCAGATCCATGAAGCAACATTGTTTGGTGATCGATCGTAACATTGTGTATCAAAACTTCTAAATGTTGGCTCTAAAATTTGAAATCGAAAGCCTCCATGCCAAATACCAAGCCAATACAAATCAAATGAGGTAATTTGAATGTTTTCATAAACAAATTTGAACTAGATCTGAGTTTTAAAAATTGGATTGGTTAAGAGATAAAAGGTAATGAAATGATGGCATCTAAGAAAAATGTGGAGAAATTTGTTATGGAAATTCAAATCCAAGCAAATGAGTTGAAGAATCAAGTGAATGAGGTAAGGATTTTTTTTTTTCAAAATTCATAAGAATCTATTATTGAGAGATTGATTTTAGAGTATCCACAATGTAGTGAAGGTTAATTTTGAAATTTCTTCTTTAGCTAAATTCAACTTTTATAAAACTTCAGGGTAACTATGGATATTTGAGTAATTCTGAGATAGCTGAGATAGAGATAAGAAAATCAGAGCTTTTTGTTATGAATGAGAATTTGAACACAAATTTGACTTCTAATTACCAAATAAGTTCACAGTTCCAAAAGCAGCTTCAAAATATATTAAGCAAATGTGTGATGGTGGATCCAACTTCATGCCACATCCACGAGCTACTTGGTGATGACTCAGCAGCCACGTAAGCAATGGCGAGCCACGTTGGCTATTCTGGCTGGAAACATCACTATTAAACTATGATAAAATGAATCATTAAGTTAAGTGACCGTGATAATGAAAAAATTAATTAGGTGATTATATTAGAATAAAACATATAGCTAAGTGACCACCTGTGCAAATTAACCTCAGTATTTTATTATTAGTTTGAAATATATCACTCTACAACTCTTTAACTATATTTTGCATAAAGAATATTTTTTCTCTTGAAATTATTTTAATTGATTTCACTTTTCCTCTAAAACCTCATCTTTCCTTTTGTCAGTCACCTTTGACTTCCTCTTTTCTCTTTACCTTCTTTTTCACCTTTTGATCGCTCGGGCAAACTTCGGCATCCCCATAATCTATGTCGAAGCTCGTATCCACATTGGACAAAGATGTGTAGGCCTTAGTTTCATCAATCCTTGTCTATTTCAAAGCCTACTGAAGGGGACAATTTTCTTTCCATTTCGGATCGTCTTTCACCATCATCCACACATGCTCGTGTATAAAATTCTTTTTACAATTATGTCTATAAAACTCAAGAGCATGTTGCTTTAATTGGTTATCGTTCCACCCACTACGATGTTCTCCGACCAATTTGTTATAATGTTGAAGTTGGATAAATTTAGGAGATATATTATATTTTGCATATATGGAGGAATAAAAGGATATGAAAATTTTGTTCATTTGAAATTTGGAAAGAGGAACAATTTTTAACATTTGGAGAATTTAAAATATTTTTAAAAATATTAAAATTCTCATCCATAATGAAAAAAATAAAAATAGAGGTTGTTTTTGTTGAAATGGGAGAAAATATTAAAATTTTAGAGAATTTTGTGAGGTTGAGAAGGTATGAAAAATTTGAGTAGAATTTAGAAATAGGCAAAATTTGTTCGCTATTTAGATTAAATTTTAAAAATAAAAAATTGCTAAAAAAATATAGCTATTGGAATTAAAAAAAAAAAATTATAGCCCTTAGTATAAAAAAAAGGGATAATGTATAATTTTAATTCTAATATTTAGAGCTAGAAGCATATCGACTTTTAATATTTTTTGAGATATAATTTTGATTATAACGTTATTGAAACTTAGAAATCAGCTCATTCTCTTCGTTAGCTTCCGTCCCTATATACCATATGGACTAAAAAGTGTTGATAAATTATAATTTAGTCCCTAAAATTTATCCAATTATAAAAAAATAAAATTTTAAATTAAATATAAAATAAATTAATAATTAAATAAAAAATAATTATTTTATTTAATTAAAATTAAAATAAATATTATTTTAATTAAAATTACTTTTTGTTTAATTAAAATAATTAATTTTTACTTAACTATTTACTTTTCTAAAATTAAAATAAATAAAATTACTTTTTTCACTATTTAATTTATTTTATTATGTTAATATATTTGAAAATTAATTTTATACTTTTAATAATTTTTTTATTTAATTAAAATTAAAATAATAATAAATAAATATTTTTCTTTTCTTTTTTATATATATACTAGACACTTTTAGTTATTTTATTAAAATTTAATAAAAAAAAGTAGATGAAATAATTAAATTTATTGATGAAATCAAAATATAAAAATTAAATACGTTTATTCTTTTAAATATTTTCGTCCCTAAAATACTATATTTTTTTTATATATATTTTCTTACTTTTTCATTTAATTAAAATTAGAATATTTAAAAATACATATGAATTATTTTATGTATAATATTCATACATATTTTTTTTACTTATTTATTATTTATATATTTTAATTTAAAATTAAAATAAATAAAATTACTTTTATTTAATTAAAATGATTACTTTTAATTTAATTATTTAATGTATTTTCTTATTTTTGTACATTTGATTAAAAAATATTTTTGTATATTAAGATAAAATTATTTTATTTTATTAAATATGCAACAATAATTTTATTTAATCAAATATACAAAAAATAAGAAAATAAATTAATTTTAATAATTAATTATTTTAATTAAATAAAAATAATTCATATTAGTTTTAAATTAAAATATATAAAAAATAAATAAATAAAATTATGTATGAATATTTTGTATATAAAATTATTCATATATGTTTGAATATTTTGTATATAAAATTATTCATATATGTTTTTAAATATTTTAATTTTAATTATTAAATGAAAAGTAAGAAAATATTAGAAAATAGAGAATATGATAATATTTTAGGAATGAGAGTATTTACTTTTTGTATTTTGATTCCGTCAATAAACTTGGCCATTTAGTTTATTTTTTTTTTATTTTGTCATTAAATTTTAGTAAAATAACTAAAAGTATCTCGTATATATATAAAAAAAAATAAAAGAAAAAATTATATATTTTTAATTATTTTAATTTTAATTAAATAAAAAAATAATTTTTTATTAAATATATAAAATTAATTTCAAAATAAATTAAATAATTAAAAAAGTAATTTTATTTATTTTAATTTAAGAAAAGTAAATAGTTATATAAAAATTAATTATTTTAATTTAACAAAAAGTAATTTTAATTAAAAATAATATTTATTTTAATTTTAATTAAATAAAATAATTATTTTTTATTTAATTATTAATTTAATTTATTTTTATATTTAATTTAAAATTTATTTTTTTATAATTAAATAAAATTTTAATGATTAAATTATAATTTTTCAATTACTTTTTAATCCATATGAGTACATAAACGAAAATTAACAAAAAAAAAATAAATTTTCAAATTTTAGTTACATTATATCAAAATTATATTTCAAAAAATATTAAAAATTAATATACTCTTAAAATTAAATACTAAAATTTAAATTATAAGTCATCTCTAAAATAAAAAATTATATCCGCTTGGGATGGGGATGTTTTAAATGAATATAGCTGTTTGAAGTAAAAAAAAAAAAAAATCAGTATAAAAGAGAAGGGGGCCACTAGCCTGCTACGTGTCACGACAAAACAGTCCACACGCCTGGCGTGCACGCACCCCTGATATTTTTGTTGTACTTCACGCGTTAAAGCAATCAGTGTTGCTCTTTTATTTTATTTTTTTTCTTTTGAAAGCTATCAATCGGTTGATATATATCCTCTAATAAATTGGAGTTTAATGATTAAACACTCAATCTCTCTTATTAAAGGTCTTCGATGCTTGAATTGGTAGGATTTTATTATAATATTTAATTTAATTTATAAATATTAAAATAAATTTAATTCAATTTATAATTACAAATCAAATTTCATCGAATTTTATAATTTTATATTATATAATTTATATTTTTTATTAATTATTATTTTATAAAAAAATAAAACATACTTATATCTTCAATTAAAATCTAAAAAAATATAATAATATAAAATCAAAAAGAATATAATTTATTTTTAAAATATGAGAGAAATTAGTATAATATATTAAATCTGATGAGTTAAATAATATTTAAAAAATAAATTTTTCTTTTTCAAATATAAAATTTTTAAAAAGATGTTGGAACATTTATTTTAATAAAAATAAATTATTAAAAAAATTTTTAAATTTAATAAAACATGCACCTTACTTTTATTATTTATTATAAAAAAATTTTAAAAATTAAATTATTAAAAATCAAAATATATAAGTATTTTATAAAAATTTTAGAAAGTCATTATTAATTTTTTTTAGAATAATGAATCTTTTTATAATAATGTAAATTTAATTTTTATTTTATTAAATTAAAATATATTTAATGTAATTTTTTTTCTTTTAACTTACAAGAAGAATAATAGAGATATAATTTTTTTTAATATATAATAACTAAAAATTATACACATTTTTTATAAGATAATATCTTCATAAAAAATAAAATATATAAAATTAGAATTTCTCAATAAATTCAAATACAGTCTTAAGTTATATTTATTAACACTTAACATATTTAATATTAATATGCATATAAATTTATTATAAATTGACTAAATTTAAATTAATTTAAATTTTTTAATTTATGATATATATATATATATATATATATATATATATATATAGTTGGATTAGGTCGGTTTGCGAATTAATATATGCAATATTCAATTTAATTTATAAAATATGGATTAATTTTTTTTTGAATCAATTAAATTCACGACACTTAATAAATTAAAATTTAATTACAAATTAAATTGAATTTAATCGAATTAGATAAATTAGAGGATTTATAAACACACCTTTCTCTTATATATCCCTTCATTATTTCATTTTCAAGTTTTGATTTCTGCATGAATAAGTAATTTTATCTTACATATTTAATTCTTATTTTTTTTTTTAATTTTTATAATGAAAAAATTTGATTTTCTCGACTAACTTTTCTACCACTTCCAAACAAACTAGAGAAAAAAAAATTAATCAATCACTTTATGTCCCTTTCTTTCTCCAATCTCCACCCTATTTTCTTTCCCAAACATAGGGTTAATTTGACTGGCCCTTCTATGCACATGGCGTGGGACTTAAAGACCAGAAGAAAGTTTTGATTTCCACAGCCTTATCTACCAAGTTAGACTAAAAGAGCAATTTTGAACTTTGAGGTATGACTGGCTAGTCTCATTCAATAGGATAGTTTGTCAATTTAAGTTTTACAACTATACCTTAGGGTGGAGCTATTAACTAGGATAATTTATCAAAATAAATTTTATATACGGATAAATTATGATTTTCTCCCGATAAAATAATTTAACATATTAATTTTTCTCTAATTTTTCAAAAATATATTAACTCTCTCCTGATAAATATCATAATATATTACTAGATTTTTTCGTTCAATTTTACTATTAGTCAATCTTAAAATGTTCAACAAAAATAGTAAAAAAACATAAATGTTCTTATCCTTTATTTTTAATTAATTATATCATATTTTTAATTTAAAAAATTTTTTTAGGGTTAAAAAATATATTTTTGTATTTTTTGACAACTTTGAAAATAAAATAAATAAAAGTATTTTTAAAAATATTTTTTATTTTATTTTTTAAAAAATAAAAAATTTGAAAATAAAAAATATTTTTTAAAAAATATTGTTATTTTTTATTTTTAAAATTTTCAAATATATGAAAATGAATTTTTTATTTGTATTAAAAAATTTAAAAAGAAATAATTTTATTTCTTCTTAAATTATTTTTTAAAATAAAAAATAACAAATAAAAAATAATTTTTTAAAAAATATTTTTGTTTATTTTTTATTTTTAAATTTATCAATAATTTTTTTGACTCTTAAAAAATATTTTTTAAAATAAAAAATATAATGTAATTAATTAAAAATAAATTGTAAAGTCATTTTTATCTTTTTACTGTTCTTATTAACTATTTTAGGATTAATTAATGGTAAAATAAAACGAAAGGGATCTAGTATAACGAAACATTTGTTAGAGATGACTTAATATATTTTTAAAAAATCAGGAGACTTAATATATTCGATCATTTTATAGAAAGAAATAGTAATTAACCCTTTATTTATAATAAAAAAAACTATAATTACAACTTATTAAATGTATACAAAAGACTGTGGTTATTTTTTTATTTTTTTATTGTGGGATTTGTTTATTCTCTTTTTTCTCTTTCTTTCTCCATTATTATTTATAAAATCATTTTTATTCACTCTCTTTTCTCCATTATTATTAATTTCTTTTTTTTTTTCTCTTTTAATTTTTCATTTCCTTCCTCTAGAAATTCAAAAGTATAAAAGGCCTAAAAAAAAAAATAATAATTAGCGGTTGGCAGTGGCACCAATCAATTCTTAATGCCTATGATTAAGTAGATGGACATGAATTAATTCCGCCTTGCCGTCCCTTTGCTACTAATTGATTATCAAAAACCTTCTTTAAAAACCAAAATGTAAACCCAACTAGTATTAATTTTCCCTTATATATTTGTATGTATATTTGTCCCCTATCTAAAATGGCAGTTTTCTATTTCAATGATCTTTAATTATGATAAGAGTTAGGAAAATATTTTAAATTATATTAAGGGATTTGGTGGAGAAATCTTTGTGTTAGTTTTAAGATTATAAATTTATCCTTATTATTATTATTTTCTTTAAAATTTTCATCGGATAAGAAGAAGAATATATATAATTAGAAGTACTTCGAAATTAATTAAGACTTATTTTTTGTTTGATTGATAAAAAATAATCCTAATCAATAAAATAAGAAAATAACTTATCTTATTAATTGAGTTAATTATAGAGAATATAAGTCAACTAATCACGAAATGTGCAAATCTTTTACATATATATTTTAGTTAACTTGTGTTTTTTTAAAATATTTTAATATATATAAAATATTATTATTATTATTCTTATTATTAAATTTAAATATTACTTTTTGGTAATTTTGAATATCAATATAAAGTATCAAATTTATTATATATGAATAAAATGAAAAATAATATATATATATATATATATATATATATATATATGTATATGTGCGCGCGCCCGTGTATAAATTTTTAATTAGAGCCAACAGAAACACAATGTCACATTTAGAAAACAAGTCAACCAACTTAAGTACTGAAATTTAAAATATATATTTGAATATGAAAAGCTAACTAGCCCATAAGCATCATATAAGTAGGTTAAATAATACAAATTTATATTTTATTAGATAATATATACCTAATAAATTAATTGTGGTTTTTTTTGCCTTTTATATTTTTTAATTTTTAAATAAAGGAAATGAAAAATTAAAAGAGAGAAAAAAAAATAATAACGGAGAAAATAAATTATATACTGAAATAATTTAATAATAAGAGTATTTTTTTTAAATAATAAATTTAAAATCGATTTCTCCTCTTAAGTACTAAAAAAAAAGGGGATTAAAAAAAGGAGATTGAATAAGAATAATCTCACAAATAATAACGAAGGAAAGAGAAAAAGAAAAAAAGAGAATACAAAATTTTCCACAATTAATAATAGAGAGAGATAAAGATAGGGATTATATATGTGAAAAAAATTGCTACATGTCTACATCTAATAAGTCGTGGCCACATCCTTTTTAGCTGTGGCAATAGCAGCATCCTATTTATTAATAATACTTTAATTTTTTTATATTTATTCAATAGAAAATTTTAATTATTTTAATAAAAAATTTATTTTATTAATAAAAATAAATATGAAGGATTATTTAATTCGTTTTTAATTAATTTATGTTAAAATTCAGAAATTTTTAAGGAATTAAACTAAGAAAAGTGTCAAATTTTAATTAATTGTTATGAACTTTGGATAATCACACTCTCTTCAAATTTTATATATTACAAACAAAAGATCATTATGTATTACACCCAAAATCATACATAATTATGGAATTTGATAGACCTATATATATATATAATAAAGGAAATTTATTTGTTTTTGTAGCTCCACAATCATGATCATACATGGAAATTATATAAATATAAATATAATTCAAGGTATATTTTCACCAACAATTGGAGCAGTAGTAGGTATCTTATTATACCCATCAGAACTACTAATTTCTGGTAATTCAACAGTTTCTCCATGAGTCTTCTTGCACCTACAGTAGAGCACTGTGAAAGCTACAAGCGAATACATCTTAGCAAGACTTGAAACATTCATTATAACCAACACTATTACTCTTGTAAGTGCTTCTG
>CANXYC012053474.1:0-24323 GCA_948193065.1 Aleurites moluccanus | reverse complement strand
TGACCACGTTCAAATTTCAATATTCTTAAGAGATAAATTAAATTGATGATTTGGAAATAATAATAGAGATATTCAGATGGTTTAAATTTGATAGAATCATAAAATGTATTATTATTGAGGAAAACCTAATTTATGTAATTTAAGGATTTTAGGTTCGGCTAATCCCAAGAATTGAGGAGTCTAGAAGTGAGTATTTTTTAGCGGATTGAGAATAGTGTTGTGAGGTAAGTATGAATATCATAAATGTATTGCTTCTTTGAGATGATTACTCAAATTTCATTATATATATATATATATATATATATATATATATATATATATATATACACTTCCTGTAATGATGATCCTGCTACGTCATGCATACTGTAACCTATTTTATATATATATATGTATATACATTTGATTATAACTTTTTTTTTTCTTAGTCCAAGATCATGACAGCCTTTGTAATAAATACCAAATCGTCTCTTGACCAAATTACAACTTTATGAAAATGCAGTATCTTTCTTTACAAACCCTGAGATAAATATATGCATAGAACGCTTTTCCCAATGAGAGTAAATTCATTGGTCCAATGGGCAAAATGGGAACCCAGCTGATAGGGTTTTTATCAGTGTTCCACCTAGAGGGAGCCATGAGCTTTAGGCATATGCCTGCGCAAGTATATGTGTCACGTTAAGGTAGCAAGGCTACTGATACATATGTTATGATATGAGATCAGTTCTATCATATGAGATTTGATAATGCCATCCTTTGTGGGCATTTTATATTTTAATGAGAACCATGATTTGATTTGAGATATGATTTGACAGTGCTAATTATTATAAGCACTCATGTTCCTTCTAAGTAAAAGCTTAAAATTCTTTCATACCTAAATACATATATATATATAATTATAAATATATACATATATATGTTCATGTTCATGATTTGATATTTAGATTCTTGATTTATGTTATTCATATCTTATTGAGTTGAAGGCTCATCCTTCTTCTGTGGTTTCAGATGCTAGTGTAGCTCGAGAGAGAGCTAATCCAGAGGATAGAGCTTCTTGACTCATTCTTCCCAAGAAGCTTGGATGTAATTATTTTAGATATTATTTTGATATATGTATGTATATAAATAATATCTGTTGAGGTAGATTCTCTTAGAGCTCCGTAGCTAGATATGAGATATTGATTTTGTATCCATGGATGTTATTTATAGACTCTCACTTATTTCATATTGATGTTAGATTCATCTTTTGATCGGTAAGGAACAAGAAGAGATGTTATGTTATAAACGATAATTTTATGAGATTTTAATAATTGGTTTGGATAGAGTGTATGTTTTTATGATTGAACAGGTTAAGTTTAGGGTTCTATGGGTTTATGGTGGCCTTATGCCTACCCTTGCCCTAAGACTGTCGTACCGGTGGTGTCAGTGTGTGACAATTACACTATATGTAAAACAGTAGTCAACAACCATTTCATTTTGATTCTATCTTTTTTCAACAACCATTTCATTTTAATTCTATCTTTTTTCATAACTAACATAATTTATCAATATCTCTTCATTTTTACTAATTTTAGGTACATGTACTTCTTCAGAAAGTGTATCTATGTTAGTATCTGTTTTTTCAATAAAATTATCTTTATTATTTATTCTTTTTCGATTTCAAGGACTTTTATCTTTATAACCAATAGCCTTCCATGCTTCAAGCGTGTTTGAGATTTATTAATATTAATAAATTGTCCTTCTGGGACGACAATACCAATTAAAACATTAACGACTGTTATATGAGATTCTATTACTCATTTTAAATCAGCAATTGCATCTGACAATTGATTTACTAATTTTTGTAGATAAATTAATTTATGAACTTCTTGTTCATATTGTTTTGTATTTCTCAATTTTTATTATCTCCCCCTAATGCTGAGAATATTATTTCATCAAATGATAATTTGCAAATCGAACATTAAATATATCATCATTAATGACTCAAAATATTTAATTATTGAGGGAGATTTATATCTAACTTATATTTCTAACCTCTTTTGAAAACTCATCTTAGTGCGTTGTGGTGAAATAATTAGGATATATATCATACATTCAAAAAATTTTAGATGAGAAATATCTGGCTTTTGACTAAAAACCAATTAATTGATTTGAAAAATCTTCTAGTTCTTCAATGGATTCCAACATGAATTTTCAATATTTTTTCTATTATTTTTAAACTAAGATGATTTAACTTATCATTCCAAATAAAAAAAATATTTGGATATGTAAACTTCTGGTTTACTATAATATTCTTTTCAATTCCACTAATTTTCGTATAATACAAATCAAAGAAAAAAAAATTTCACTATATTTTTCTATCAGAAATAATGCTTGTAATATGGAAATATTTTTTATTCCTCTTATTTACTATCTCAATATGATATCCATTATTGCAATTATCTTTAAAATTTAACAAATTTCTATGAGACTTTAGAAAAAATAATGTATTATGTATAATAAATTTTATTTCTCTTGTGATAATATATTAGTTCTTCTAGAGCTTTCAATTATTTTTTGTTTTATCAGAAATAATTGCCTCACCTATTTCAAAGAATAAAATATTTGACAATTTTAAGAATTGTACGAGTTATTGCATTATTCACAATATATATCAAAGTCAATTCTCTTTTTTAATATTTTTTAAAAATATATTTGTTACATCAATGTGAGCAATATATATATATGATCATAGTTAAGGTCATCATTAATAGAGACAAAATTTATCTTCATATTTTCCTCTCTTTTTGCAATGTTTGATAAATATCAATAAGATATTTTATTATACGACCAGTATGTGACCATTTTTTTTTTCATACCATATTGATAATATTTACTTTAAAAAATTTGTCCACCTTTTCTATTGTTATTTTTGTATAATTTTATCCCACTTCTAGTGGTGATAAGTATTCTTATGATATTTTTTTATTCTTATGAAAAGAATAATTATTATATATTTACCTTTAAATTACCACATTCACTTCAAGAAATGAGATAAAATCACTAAAATATATTTCATGAATTTTTCATTAACAACTTGTTATTTTGTTCAGTTAAGTATGTATGCATTCATTTTAAAGAATGAGATTAAACCAAAAGACATGAAATCAATTCATAATAATTTTACAATTTTTTTTTATCGACATTGCTACTGCAGGAGCATATTCGATATATGAAAAATATTAACATATCATTATTTGTAAATATTATCCATACATTAAAAGTTAATTTAAAAAAAATATTTTAAATAAAAAATAACTTTGTAATATCAAAATAAATAAATTTAGTATTATTATCAATACATGATTAAATTAAAAAATTTATAATAATTATCCTAATTTTTTTTTACTTATACTTTTATAAGATCTCAAATATAAATCATTTTTTTTATTTCAAATTATATTTTAATAAGTATAAAATATTATAATCTATACAAAGATAAATATCAAAATTAGAGTAGAAAAATTTTATGTTAGATGTAGATTGAAAAATAAAATGATAATGTATAAAAATAAAATTTACTTATTCAAATACCTAAATTAAAATATTATCAAGAAAAAAAACTTCAAACCTCAAATACTTAAATAAAAATGTTATCAAGAGAAAGATCTTTAAACTTTTTGAACAAGAAAGCTATCAAATGTGTCATGGAGAACAAAATTAGGTAGCATAAAAATAAAATAACTTCAATCTATCAATTAATAAAAAAAAAACTCTAAAACATATAAGTATAATATTATTATTAATCAAAAGCAACGAGACATAAATTATAAATATAAAGATAATGACAATATAATAATTTTCTATAAGATTAATAAACTAATATATTTTAGTATATTTTCATAAATATAAATAATTCATTAAGATAGTGAAATAAATAAGATGTATGAAATTGACATTTTAAGAGTAGATAAACTTACTTGGATTTGATTGCTTAAAAATAGAGAATCGTATTGATAGCGTGTTATGAAAAATAAACAAAATAAGAATAAGAATAAGAATAAGAATAAGAATAAGAACAATAATAAGAACGTTAAAAAGAGAGATTTATATTATCTTATTAGTATTTATTATAAAGGAATATGAACTCTTATTTATAGGGTTCATATTCACCATAGGTTACAATATATATAAATCCACCATAAATTACAATATAAATAGTGCAATAAAATTAAACTTAAATACAAAAACTTATGAGTAGTGGAATAGATAAATAGACATCTACATTTATCTATATATTTATAACAGTGTTGTAGTTTTTAACATATCGAAAATTAATTTCAACATTTCACCTATTACTAATTAACAAAAATCTCTAAAAGATCTATAATTTCATATCAGACATATTTTAGACACTGAATTTTTTAAAAAAATTCTCAAAAACATTTTAAAAACTTACAAAAAATATTATTATTATTTTTATATTTTTTAATTTTAGAATTTGTTAACAAAAAATTTATATAGTCGACCCTAATTAATTTTTAGAATCTTCCAAGCAAATCAATGGTGGCAATTGAAAGAACTAGGTTTGTATTTAAGTTTTCTATCAATTTTCCTTAAGAATTTGGTTGGAAAATGAAGAAATTTTGAGGGAAAGAGATGAAGAATGGTTCGGCCAAATAAGGAAAAGGAAGAAGAAAATGGAAATTTATTCTAAGTGTGGATATATGTACAAAAATCAATTTGCAAATTACATTTTAGTCCTTAAGTTTTTAAGTAATTAGGTTTTGACCCCAACTTCTTCTGTAATTTATTCTGTCAATTTTGTTAGGATTTAGATTCCAATGTGGGGATTCAATAGGCTTATTTTAATTTATCCTTATTTATAAAAATAGTTTCAGAGTCATTCTGAAACTCAAACAGACTCATTTCTACTATTCAACTTAAAGTTCCATTCATTTACGATTTTGCCATTTGTTACTTTTTCAGTGTTCCTAAATGTTTTTCACTTCTTTTTTTTTTTTTATCAAAATTACACATGCATTAAGATGATCTTCTATCCTCTGATTAGATTCAGAAATTCTTTTGTTGACCGGACTGCTAAATTCTCAGCAGTGTTCCCGAAACCGCCGCTTTCCGGAAAAGTAACTAGTTTGCTTTCTAACTGTATCTCAAACATTATTTTCTATAATTTCAATGCCTTTAAACCACATACTGAGAATTAAATCATGCATATGAGTTAGGACTTTCTAGGGTATTATAAAAAAAATACCTATAACAACTGTGTTAGATGTCTGGGCCTCATGTTGTGCTAGAGCAAAAACTTTGCCTCTGCCTCTACCCATGGGATTGACCCCAAAGCTTGAACCACATGCTGACATGACCCTTTGCCAGCCTCTAGAGTCTTGCCTAAAATGCCTTGTCCCGCACCTGGCTGCTGACTAACACTCCTCTCCCTATCATCTGAACTGTGGTCCGAGAAGCCTGAGGTCTAACTCCAAAGGATGATTGTGGATAATTCTTGAGTAAATAACCTTGTTGTCCACACCTAAAGCATGCTCTTATTGCATAATGACAAGGGCCTTTATGAAATTTACTACATGCAGGACACAAACGACTAGGATTCCTAGATGGTGCAGAATTAGCTGAACCATAACTCATCTGAGAAGTGGGTCTAAGGGTAGTTCGACTCTATTGTGGCCTCTTTGAAGGTCCTCTATACCCACTTTGAGGAGCTAATTGATGAGTCACTCCCATACTTTTCACCCCACTCTCTTGTTTAGAAGAACTGCCTATTTTAACTTGCTTCTTCTCTACTCTTTCAAATCTAGCTTTCATCTCTATATTCTCAATTACTCTATCCTAATCCACCAGCTTAGAGTAAGAGTGAAACTCAAAGGCAGTTAGGATTTTAAACAATGGAGCCACTAATCCACTACGAAACCTTTGAATCTGTGTCGCTTCTATAGGCACCAAAGCTAGAGCAAATTTGATCAACTGACTGAACTTCCTGGTGTACTCTAAAAAACTCATGCCAAGTGTCTAAACCAATCTTTCAAACTCTATAGATTTAGCTTCTCTCATGCTTTCTGGAAGAAATTAATTCAGTACCAATTCCTTGAATCTCTCCCATGAAAGATCTTCATTTCCCCAAAGCATACCAAAAATACTTCTCTTGAACCAATCCTTGGCCTTAGCCTTCATTAAATAGCTAACAAATTTTATGGCTCTTCTATCGGGAATCTGCAAAATCTATACTTTCTTTTCAATTTCTTCTAGGAAATATGTAGGATTCACCTCACTTCTATACTCTGAGGGCTTAAGCTTAAGAAATCTCTCGAATGATATCTCTTCTACTTAGGGTACAGCGGGTGGTGGAACTGCTGGAGGAACGAGAATCTCTAGATCTTGTATCGGAGGTACCTACTGCTATCTTTGCTGAGTAATGAACTCAGCTATCATTGTATAGCTCTTTTACAACTATTCTAATTATTGAGCCATATTAGCCACATCTACTTGTGGCACAGGAGGAACCTCATCACCTCTATTTTCACCTACAAAGCCTTTTTTAGAAAGCAAATCTCATATAAGATGGCCTTGACCTCATCCTCTACCATGTTATGGAGGCATCTCGATACTGATAAGAAAAACAAAGAAGATTAGAATCACTATGCACACTTAATGCGGATCTATACCAAAGGGAGACACAACACGGATGAGACATGAATCCTATGCTCCGTAGTTATCTTAATCAACACTTATATTAGGGCTTTTGCACATCTATCTATATTTCTATCTTCAGGATTATAAACCTATAGCTCTGATACCACCTTTGTTACACTCTAACTCTAGTGGTGTGACGGTCCTAGGGCAAGGGTAGGCTTAAGGCCACCATAAATCGACAGAGCACTCATATCCTAGATCTCATGCATAACATATATCCACATCATACATAGTTATCATCATGTATACTCATTTCTATGAATCATATAATCATCATTCATGTATTTCCATACATCATCATATGATTTCCTCTTGTTCCTTTGCAATACCCTAGAAATTGCTATAGTAATTGAACAATATAACTAGTTATCGTACCAGGAAACACCGACATAACTAGGGAATTTCAGAAAATTTTTACTATAATTAATTTAATATAATTTTTCTCAGTATTATGGCCAATAGGAGATTAAGATTAATTATAGCTAATTATATAATGAAAGTATGGAAAAGGATTAAATATGTTAAAAAATCAACATAATGGCAAAACCATAAATAAGTGAAACTTCAGTAGTACGTCAGAAAACCCACTGTCTATATTCCAGAATGGCTCCTCTGAAAGTATTTTTATAATAAACTACAGATAAAAATAAGCCATTTCAGTTCCCACTTTGAAACTTGATTATTAACATAATAGACAAAATAAATTACAGAAGAGAGTGGGGTTAAAGTCTAATTATTGGATAGTTTGAGGACCTAAATATAATTTGCCGATTTTCCTTACTATATAAGCATACCTTAGGAAAATTTTTGTTCATTTCTTCCTCCCATCTTTTCTTGCTGAACCATTTCTCTTCACATCTCCATTTTTCAAGTCATTTCTTACGAAAAACCTAAAGAAAACCTTGAATCAACCATAGTTCTTCCATTTCCCAACCTTGATTCACTTGGAAACTTAAAGAAATTCAAGAACCAATAACATAAAGTTTTCGTGTACTTCATCTAATAAAGGTAACAAGTTGATTTTTTTTTATTAATTAGATGATTTAGGTGTGTTACATGATGAATTTAATGGGTTTAGTGATCAATTGCATCAATTAATGCATTTGGTAGAAAATTACCAAATTAAAAACCCTAATTCAAAGTTGTTTGATTTGAAACTCTAATTTGATGTTAGTTAATGTTTAATTAGCTTAGAAAATGCTAATTGGAGGCTAATAGATGATTATTTTGTGATTGGTTTAGTGTAGAAAATCAAGATTTGGAAGATTGCCATTTTTGCCTCTTATCAAGCTTTAGGTGGAAAATCAATTTTCCTAGATATTTTGAACTGTGAGATGAGTTTAATATCATTATTTAACATGCCTAAAGCCTTGAAATGTTGATTGGAATCCTTCTCTTTTTCTTTATGTTTGGCCGAATGCATGGTTACTATTTATGCCTTTGGTTTTTGCTTTTTTTTCCTTTGGTTTCCTAAGCCAATTTGATCATTTATTTGATGTTTATTGTTGGATATTTGATGCTTATTGAATAGTGTTAATTGTGAGCTTATTGTTGGTTATATGTGCAATGTCAATGTTGCACCATAACCTAGCCAAATTGTCCATTCAATGTTGCACACCATGTGTTTGATGAAATGCCTAGTTCATTTGCTATAGGCCTACCATTTGCTTCATTCATGGGCCTACCATTTGAATGTCATTGTCGCCAGGGACATTATCTAGCCAATTGAGCCAACCATTTGACTTTAGATGACCAACTTATGTTCCAACCCAATGTTAATTCCTATACCTATTGCTATTGTTTATGTACCTTCCATTGCTTATACAATGTTTCATTACAGTATCATTTGATTGATTCGAGAGATTTTGTTTTTTGATAAGCTTATTGCTTCTTATTGCATTTTAATGACTTGTTCCATACCTATATTGGGTATAATGTGGTTTAACAGAGCTTCCTCACTAACGAGGTAGCGGGTAAATACCGTCGGCAATGTGCACATTGACTTTACATGATATCCTAGCTGGGAAGGGATAACATTCCTAGCCATAAGACCTGATTAGTCTTATGTATATGATATGAGCTTAATATGAGCTATTACGTGTTCATGGCCCACTATCTGTCTTATCTACATGATATAAGCCTTATTGACTTATCTATTGATTCTATATTTTTTCTGTCATCATTTTCCTTACTTTGTATTCCAGCGTGCAAACCTATTTCTTATTGTTTGTTTACTTGTTGTTTATTTATTACTTGACCTATTTTCTATTGGATGGTGTATATTAGATTCACTTAGCATTTAATACTCACTCACTCCTTTCAGTTGTTTCCCCTTTTATAGGTACAGAGTAGGAGGAAGTATCTCATTTGTAGATTCTTTATGGATATCTGTTGTGTCTGTTTTGACAGTGTAAATATTTTTGATATTGTATTTATGTATTTATTTAGTTGCTCCATGGGTTTGTATTAATGGCATAGTTAGACTATAATTATATATCTATGATATAATATGGAGGCTAAATATGGATATGGCATGTGATGATGATGTTTTCAGCCAATTGCAGAATAGATTACAGACAGTCAGACTATAGAGTAATATAATGACAAAATGGATATTAATTAATTAATTAGTTATTAATGAGATAGTAAGTGATTATAACAATTGATATTGGGTTTTATGGGTGCCGATCGCTCTGGCATCTCCCGCATCCTAGGACTGTCATGTTCCAAAATCGAGACATGACTGGGGTGGTATCATAGCTTAGGTGTATAAGAATAGTAACTAGATATAGAGTAATAGACTTAAGTAAACCATGGAGCTTAGGAATTCATGTTTCATCTTTGTTGCATTCGTCAAGTATGTATGAGTATTTTGTGATTATGTATTATTCTAAATTTGTTTCTGTTTTTTATTTTTTTTGTTTTTTGATTCCTAATAGTTTGATAGAGATGCCTGATGATAGAGACAGAGAGGATACCAGAGAGGTAGAGGTAGCCTCTAACGAGTCCCTTGTAAGAGAGATGATAGAAGAACCTTTAAGATCCTGACGGATGACAGAGGGGACCAGAGTTAGTGATGACCCCTGAAGGATGGAGATGATGCAGGGGATGATGGATTTACATCGGGTATTAGTAGAATTGAGGTAGGAATGACAGAATATGCCTCCACCAGCAACACCAGCAGTGTCACCTCTTGTTGCACTAGCTATTGTACCAGCTACTTTTGCTCCAGCTCCTGTATAGCAGGCAGTGGTTCCTGATGTGCCTGCAGTACAAAGAGGCGGCCATTAATAAGGGCAGAGTTACCATGTTTAATTTTTGAAGCTTAATCTGCCTGAGTTCAGAGGTGACAGAGGCGAGGAACCTAATGATTTTCTGGAGCAAATTGAGAAGGTAGTTAAGAGACTACCTTATTTCGATGCCAGAGTAGTGGAGCTAGTTGGATCACTACTAAAGGGGAAAGCCTGGACTTGGTTTTCTCATCATATGGAGACCAAATTATATTGTGATCGTCCTCCTACCTGGGCAGAGTTCAAACAGGGACTTATAGATGTGTTCTTGATAGAAGGGGTGAGGACTATGAATCTAATTCAGTTTGAACAATTGGAGTAGGAAAACAGGATAGTTGAGGAGTATGCAGAGGAGTTCATCAGATTAAACAAATATGCTACACGAATTGCTCCTACTAAGGCAGATTTGATCAGTAGATTCAGGAGGGGTTTACATGCCTCACTTCATAATGTCCTGCTTACTATAGAATTCACTTCTCTGACTACCATTATTGACAAGGCTACTCAGATGGAGGAGAAATATAAGTCAAAGAGAGTTAGGAGAGATCAGAAGAGGAAAGGAGGACCTGGTTTACAAAGCAGAAGAGGGGAGAGTAGCTCACAACCTAGACAGATAGAGTCAGTGCCCATATTTGATCAAAGACCTCCATCAAGTAGTCAGAGGAGGAGGACTCAGAGTAAGGGGCCTCTAGTGCATTCAACTCCTGCTTATTCACAGGGTTCCTCCATACCTGCTACTTAGATGCCTAGTGTGCCCATTTGTAGTTTCTATGGTAAAAGGCACGAAGAGGAGTGTCGACGTCAGTAAGGTGCCTGTTTGGAATGTGGGCAACATGGAATTTTCATTAATAGATGTCATATGTGGGATGAATAGCAACCATCAGCATCAGTGTCTTAGCCTACAATATAGATGAGCCATAATGTTACCATAGAAGCTCCTGGTAAGGGCAAAAGCAAAGGACAGGGTCTCAGCAGTAGTCAGGCCTTAACAGGCAGAGGTTAGGGGCAATTTTTTGCTGTGAATACCCAGAAGGCACAAAGAGCTGATAATGCAGTCATAGGTATGATCCTTATTCAGAATGAATTGGCAAAAGCACTGTTTGATTCTAGTGCCATACACTTTTTTGTCTTACCATCGTTTGCACCAAAGTTAAATAAGTAGAGGTAGATAATTAATATACCCTTAGAGATAACCACACCAATTGTGTCACGACCCAACCTAAGAGCCACGATGGTCCTAGGGTATGGGTGTTGCCTAAGCTACTAGTACCACGAAGAACCTAATTATCTATATGATATGGCAAGCATTACATATAATCATCTTAAATATAGCTTATAATTCTACTGAAATTTTGACAGCATTTCCTCTAAAATATGACTATGTCCAGTTGTAAAACAAGTAAGAAACACTTCCAATATACTTTATCATCAATACTTATATCAACTCAACACATATCTGTATATCTCAAGATGTATACATCCATAGCATAATTTATATGAAAAACTATAAGAAACACAATCACACACATATATGTCCCTATTTAAGTTACAGTACCATGAAATCTCTAATACTGTATAAATATTTACAAATACTTTTAAGACTAGAATATTACATGTTACAAGTAGTAAAATTCCAAGGCGAGAATAGAAGGTGCCAATAGAATTCGAGCCTCACTGAAATCCTGAAAAACATAAACCACTATGGGGGTGAATATAAAAAAACTCAGTGAATCTATATATATATATATATATATATGCAGTAGATGTTCATAATACCATGATTGCTTTCAAATGACCTGTAGAATCAATATAAGATAACAAGTAAAGGGTGAAACAAGTATCCATATGAATATCCAACATACGAGTCAACGCACATATGATAGAACAGGATTGGGTCCAGTGAAAAGTGCAATCGCACTATAATAGCACAAACGTGCATAATACAGTTATCCAATACTATAATAGCACAATCGTGCATAATCCAGTAATCCAGTATACGTAAGGGAGATCAATCCTTACAACTAGAGAATATGACACCCCTCTCTAGCAAGGGTCCAATGAATACCAGTGTGCACATAGTCGATGGAATTACCTGCTACACCATCGAGGTAGCCCTATTATAATACCATATGGGTGTGTCTCCATATAACAATCAATATAGCATAAATATAACTCTTATAGCTGTGGAACAATCATATATATATTCATAATGAATAATAGAACAAATTTGGGTCAAGTAAAAAAAAATGGCTGGCGGGCCCAATTGCGATGCCGCAACTGACACTCGCCATTACGGGTTTGTTTTGGGATTTTTGAGTAGTTTTTGGTTAACTATATTACCAAAGGATTTAGGTGGACCATGAGGTACCATTTTAAAGTTTAGGGTAAAACTAGAAGAATGGGCCAAGTGGTGGCTCAATTGGCTTTTTAGGTTTCATTTTATAGACAGACAAAGTTTAGGTCAATTTAGGCCGTTTCTATGGGCTTATTTATGGGTCAAATGCACTGTAGGTACTGTAAGATAACAAGTGTTGGTTTATCAGTCCAAATGACATATTATAGCATATATGATGCAAATCATGCATGATTATACATATAAACTCACCTTTAATACAATCTGATCACTTTATCCCCCAACCACTATTCACAAGCCCTACTCGGCCCGCCGCTCGATACTCCCAGCTGGAGTACTTAACGGTTCACCTATTTTCAAATATAACACTCCGATAAGATGTAAAAACATCACAGAACACATTATTCATGTCAAAATACATCAAACATACACGATATACACTGTGGACCTCACATTGTACAATTTACACTTTTTCCAATCCTTTATGCATCAAACACACATCTATCACCACATTTGACTTACATTTCATGTATTCATCACTATTAAGACAAATTAAGAACTTATATACACTTAGCTCAACATTTCATATCAAACATACATCAAATTTCAAGTTTACCTTCTAAGTACTTATATCAAACACTATTTCCATATCTAAACTTATACATTTGCATTATAAACACCATTAAACCATATTCAAACCCTTCTTTCCTAAATGCTTCAACCTAACACATTAAACCTATAAAGTCCATATGGTTAGGTCTAAATGGAATTCACTCCATTCATTCATTTTTCAACACCAATCATTCAAATGCATAAAATTCAATCATATAAACCTATTAAACATCAAAGCATCAAACCATTATTCAAGCACCTCACATTCGGCCAAGCTTGTTCTTTCGCCAAATGGATTTGTTTCCATTAAATGGCTACTAATTCAATACATATACATCAAATACAACACATTTGATGTCACGACCCATTTTCGGATTGCGATGGTCCTAGGGCACGAGAGATGACAATGGCGATTGGCACCCATAGAACCCAGTATCACATGCACAATCTATAAACCACAATATATCATCCATTTTAGTTAGTTACCATCCATTTTGTTATTCTGTCATTCATTCTGTAATTTACTACAAATGGCTATAACAATTCATATATCATATAATATAATCATAATATAACTCATATATCATTAAGTATCATATATACATGTTCATTTCCTAGCTAACCCATACATACCCCATGGAACAGCTAGATTATGAACATCAAAATATAATACAAATCTAGAATATACACATCAGAATACCTACAGAAATTCTCGGATGATAGATGACAGGATTCTGCAATCTACTCCTCTCTTGAAATGGGTAAATAAGGAAAAAGTGAGTATATAAGATACTCAATATCTATATGCATCATAAAGCAAATGAGATAGAGCAATGATATATATATATATATATATATATTAAAGGATCAATGGAACAGTGTCAATTGTGTTGGTTTATAGAATCATAATCAGAAATCAATAAGAATATCAATGGTTATACCAAGTCATGGAATCATATAGTAAGACAAATATAGGGCCCTGAAACACGTAGACTATGTGTAATCACACAATCGATCACATATCAAATGGACATAAGACTGATTAGGTCCTATGGCCGGGACCAATAACCCTTCCCAGCTAGGGCATCAATATCAATATGCACATTGCTGATTGTATATACCTACTACCCTGTCGGTGCGACAGCTCTGTCAAATCACATTTGGGTCAATATAAATGAATATCATATCAATAGACACCATTATGCAATAATGGTATCATCACTGTCAATAAACTCAATATCTTTCAAATCAAATGGTATTTGAATCAAATGCATTGCAAGATACAATATACAATTAAGGATAAGGGTTATGTTAAACAACAAAGGTATGAAATAAAGGTTGGTTTGGCAAAGAAAATCGGCAGGCCAATTGACATGCCAATGTCGCTAGCGACAATGGCATTCAAATGGTAGGCCTATAGAATACAAAGCATAGGCTAAAGACAAAATGAACTAGGCACTTTATCAAACACTTGGTGGGCACAATTTGGCAAGCCAATTGGTTAGGTTTAGGTGCAAATTTGACTTGCCCATTTGAATCAACAACAAAGCACATTGGCAACGATATTATAGGTATCAAATAAGCAAACTTAAACAACACAAAATGAATCAAATTGTCTAAGGAAACATGAAGAAAAACAAGCAAAAATACAAAGGGGTGAATAGTGTCATCAATTCAGTCAAACATCAACTTTCACACATGGTTTCCAATTTCAATTTTAAAGGATTAGGCATGTTAATTGATGCATATAAGACTCACCTAAGCCTTCCAATTGCTTTGGAAACAAGCTTTTCACCCAAATTCCTCCAATTGAACCAAATAGAACACTTTGATCTCAACTTGATTTCAACAACAAATTAATCACTAATTAGTTACCTATTCACATCCAATTAACATATTCTAATATCAATTAACATAATCTAATACTGAATCATCAAACCCTTTCTTACAACTTCAAATTAGCTCGGTAAAATTAGGTTTTTCTATCAATTAGCATCAATTGATGCAATAAACTACTAAATGCATCAATTTCATCATCCAAATCATCCAAATAAACCATAAATTCAAATAAACTAACTCCTTACCTTGAAATGATGATGAACCTGAAATCCTTAGGCCAACTTTCCTTAGTCTCCTTTAAGCTATCAAGCAAATTGATGGAAGATATAGGTAGAGCAAAGCTAGAACTCAAATTTTCTATAAGTTTTCTAAGAATTTTGGTGAAAAATGAAGAAGAAATGGATGGGGAGAAGATGATGATGAGTTCGGCCAAAGAAGGAGAAGGAAGAAGAAGTTGCAAATTTTGTCTAAGTGTTGAAATAAATAGAAAAATCAATATGGCAAATTACAACTTAATCTCTGAACTTTCATATATCACATTTTGGTCCAAAATCTTCTGTAATTTATTCTGTCAATTCTGTTAGGAATTTGATTTCAAAGTAGAGAATGAATAAGCTTATTTTAATTTATACTTATTTATAAAAATAGTTCCAGAGTCATTCTGTAACTCCGACGAACCCATTTCCACTATTCACCTTAAACTTTCATTTATTTATAATTTTGCCATTGGTTACTTTTTCAGTATTCCTAAATGATTTTCACTTCTTTCTTTTTATCAAAATTACATATATTTTATGGTGATCTTTTACCCCCAGGTCAACTTCAGAAATTCTTTTATTGACCATATTGCTAATTTCTCGGCAGTGTTCCCGACACCGTCGCTTTCCAGAAAAGTAATAAGTTCGCTTTCTAACTGTGTCTCTAAAATTATTTCCCATCATTTCAAGACTTTTGAACTACATTCTGAGAACTAATTCATGCATGTGAGTTAGGAATTTATAGGGTATTACATTCTACCCCCTACAAATAAATTCGTCCTCAAATTTAAATAAATACATACCTCACTTCTGGAATAGGAATGGATATCTGCTCCTCATCTCCTACTCACTCTCCCAAGTGCACTCCTCCATGGACTGATTCCTCCAGAGCACTTTAACCATCGGGATCTCCTTATTCCGTAGCTGTCTGACCTGTCGATCAATGATCTCCACTGGAATCTCCTCATAAGATAAGTCAT
This sequence comes from Aleurites moluccanus, assembly GCA_948193065.1. Taxonomy (NCBI): domain Eukaryota; kingdom Viridiplantae; phylum Streptophyta; class Magnoliopsida; order Malpighiales; family Euphorbiaceae; genus Aleurites; species Aleurites moluccanus. The sequence continues at coordinate 8,293 of CANXYC012053474.1, read as the reverse complement.
CATTGAGATCCACATCCTGAACCTTCAATATGTGAGATGGATCAAATATATACTTCCGCAGCATCGAGATATGGAAAACTGGATGTACGTGGCTCATACTGGGTGGAAGAGCCAATCTATAGGCCACATTACCAATCTTCTCAAGAATCTCATACGGGCCTATAAATCTTGGTGATAACTTTCCCCTCTTCCTAAATCTCATAACACCCCTCATTGGTGAGATCTTAAGGAAGACATGATCACCAACTGCAAAATGTACATCCTTCCTCTTCGGATCAGCATAACTCTTCTGCCTACTAAAGACAGTCCTCATCTGATCTCTAATCATAGACACCTTTTCCATAGTCTCTCTAATCAACTCTGGCCCCTCTAGCTGCTTCTCTTCTGGCTCCACCCAACACACTGGAGATCTACACTTCATACCATATAGTGCTTCAAATGGAGCCATACCAATAGAAGAGTGATAGTTGTTGTTATAGGAGAACTCTATCAATGGCAGATAATAATCCCAGTTACCTTTGAAATCCAGAACACACAATCTCAGCATATCCTCCAAAGTCTGGATTGTCCTCTCCAACTGCCCATCAGTCTGCGGATGAAAAGCAGCACTGAACAGTAACTGGGTACCCATGGCCTCCTGAAACTTCTGCCAAAACTGAGAAGTGAACTGTGTAACCCTATCTGAAATAGTCATCAAAGGAACTCCATGAAGTCGCACAATCTTATCCACATACAACTGTGCGTACTGAGCTGCCGTATAGCTAGTCTTAACCTCCAGAAAATGAGCAGACTTCATCAGACGGTCTACAATCACCCATATAGAGTCATAACCCCTGGTAGTCCTCGGTAGACCCACTACAAAATCCATAGTAACCTGCTCCCATTTCCACTTTGACAACTCTATCTCCTGAAGTAACCCTGATGGCTTCTGATGCTCGAATTTAACCTGCTGACAGGCTAAGCATTTAGACACAAACTAAGCTACATCTCTCTTCATCTCGGGCCACCAATACACATCTCTCAGATCATGGTACATTTTGGTAATCCTTAGATGTACATTATATGTTGAATAGTGAGCCTCTCTCATAATCCGATCCCGTAACCCATCAAAATTCAATACACATATCCACCTCCTATACTTCAGTACCCCATCCTCTATTATAAACTCTGTCATCCTCCCATTCTGTACATCTCTCTTGAACTTCAGTAAATAAGGATCCCTGTCCTGAGCCACTTTAATATCATCAAGCAACAGTGACTTCACCCGAAATTGGGCTATCAGAGCCTGGTTTCGATCCTAGGATCCTAACTCCAACTCTACTCCTAAATTTGCCAACTCTCTCATGTCTCAGATCAATGGCCTCTTGCCAATCACAATATGAGCTAGACTGCCCATCAATTTCCTGCTCAAAGCATTAGCCACTATATTGGCCTTACCCGGGTGATAAAGTATCTCACAGTCATAATCCTTTAGTAGCTCCACACATCTATACTGCCGAAGATTCAGATCCTTCTACTGAAATATATACTGTAGACTCTTATGATCAGTATATATCTCACATTTCGATCCATACAAGTAATGTCTCTAAATCTTCAATGCAAAGATCACCGCTGCCATCTCCAAATCATGAGTCAGATAATTTGCTTCATGCTTCTTTAACTGATGAGAAGCATAAGCAATTACCTTACCAATCTGCATCAATACACACCCCAGACCAATCCATGAAGCATCACAATACACAATAAATTTCTCCCCCTCTATTGGTAATGCCAACGCTGGAGCACTGGTGATGCAATACTTTAAAGTCTGAAAGTTGCGATCACACTCATCAGTCCATACATATCGCTCCTATTTCCTCATCAATCTAGTCAAAGTAGCAGCAATTCGGGAGAAATCCTTCACAAACCTCCTGTAATATCCAGTCATACCCAGAAAACTGCGTACCTCTAAAACACTGGTAGGCTAAGGCCAATTAGCAACCGCTTCTATCTTCTGAGGATCCACCTTAATCCCATCCTTGCATATCATATGCCCAAGGAAACACACTTCGGTTAGCCAGAACTGGCATTTAGATAACTTAGCATACAACCGATGCTCCCGAAGTGTTTGCAAAACAATCCTCAGATGCTCCATGTGCTCCTCCTCACTCCTAGAATAGATAAGTATGTCATCAATGAATACAATGACAAACTTATCTAAATATGACCTGAACACCCTATTCATCAAATCCATAAAAGCAGCCGGTACATTGGTCAACCCGAATGGTAATACCAATAACTCATATTGTCCATAGCGGGTCCTGAAAGCAGTCTTAGGTATGTCACCCTTCTTAATCTTCAATTGGTGATACCCAGACCTCAGATCAATCTTCGAAAAATGGCTAGCACCCTGCAGCTGATCAAATAAGTCATCTATCCATGGCAATGGATACTTGTTCTTCATTGTCACCTTATTCAGCTGTGTCACGACCTGGTTTCCCAGACCCCGACAATCCTAGGGCATGGGAGATGCCAATTGCGACCGGCACCCGTAGAACCCAGTACCATATGCACAATCTATAATCCTCAATAGATTATTCAGTTATTATAGTTACTATTCATTTTGTTATCCTGTTATTCATTCTGTTATGCATTCTGTAATTGGCTGTAATCATCAATTATCATAATACCATATCATGCATCATCATATAATATCATCAATATAAGAATATCATCATTATATACATGTTCATTTCCTAGCTAACCCGTACATACCTATGAAGCAGCTAGAAACTGAACACCAAAATAAATATATAGAATATATATCAGAATCCAGAAATATACATAAAAGCCTGAAGCAGAAATCCACAGAAGACAAAAGGCTGGATTCTACAACCTACTCCTCTCCTGAAATGGGTAACAAATGAAATGGTGAGTATAGATGATACTCAGTGAATTTACATGCATCACAATAAATAATAATAGACAATGGTATCAGTCAAAGGAAATACAATGTACAGTATGGATATCAGGGTACAGTAAAGCCAAAGAACTAATAAATAAGCTCGGTTACATATGGAAAGACAGAAAATAGGATGGACTGTATGAAAAGAAATCATACAATCTCCAGTCAGTCAATATATAAGGACCATGTAGGTCACCAGTATCATATAAGCATAAGGCCCATCAGGCCCTATGGCCAGGACCATAACCCCTCTTAGTTAGGGTTCAATAGTACAATGTGTACAAGGTCGATAGTATTTCTCCACTACCCAGTCAAATTGGTAGTTCTGCCAAACCATATCAGGGTCAATAACGAGGGATACCATAAGCAATAATGGCATACGGATATCAGTCAATATAATAACAGTCAATTTGGTATCAATCAATACAGTATGCTATAAGTTCATTGGCAATGTCATATACAATATACAATCAATAATAGTAAGTTTGGCAAAAAGGAAAGGCAAGAAACAAAAGTTAGTTCGGTGGCCGAAAATGGTAGGTCAATTGACATGCCAATGTCGCTAGCGACAATGGCATTCAATTAGTAGGCCTATGGCATGCAAACCAATAGGCCAATGGCAAATGAATTAGGCATTTCATCGAACACTTGGTGGGAACATAATGGCAAGCCAATAGGTTAGGTTTGGTGGCAAATTTGACTTGCCCAATCAAAGCAACAAAAAACCACATTATCCAACAAAGTAAGGGTATCAAGAAACAAGATTGAACAACACTAAATTAGGATCAAAATGGTAAGGAAAATCAAGTAAAAACCAAACAAAATCAAAGGCATTATAGGTCAATTAGGGTTCGGCCACACATAGGGTTTTGGGACAATGTTCCAATCCACAATTCAATCAATTATACAAGTAATTTGATGCAATGGACCAAAGTGTACACTCCAATTACACCAATTCCATCGAATTCCCTAAAATAGCTCACTTTGAAAACTCAACTTGAGCAATCTCCAATTCTACATCAAATTATCCATCAATTAGTTGTTCATTCATATCCAATTAACCATTTTTAACATCAATTAAAAATTCCTAATTCTAATTCAACATATCCAATCTTACAACTTCAAATAACCAACACAATTTGGGGATTTCATCAAATTAGGATAAAATAATGCAATTAAACATCATACCCATTCAATTGAACCTAAATAAACACTAAATCATTAATCAAATCAAACAAATAAATATTCTTACCTTTAAGCACCAAAGTGGCCGAATCACACCTCTTGGAATTCCTCCCAAACCTTCACTCCTCCAAGCAATCTAATGGAAGAAATGAAGAAAGCTTGATTGATTTGTTAATTTCCTATCAAATTCCTAAAGAAATCTATCAGGAAATGAAGAAATGGAGATGGAAAAAGGCCAAATATGGCTTCGGTGCAAAGAAGAAGAAAAGGAAAATGGAATGGCCGAAAATGGTGAAGGCAATATAAGGACAAAATCAATTGCACAATTACAACTAAATCCCTCAAGTTTCCTTCTTTACACTTTGGTCCTTAAATCTTCTGTATTTTATTTTGACAATTCTGTCAGGATTTAGATATTAGTGTGGAAAGTGTATAGGCTTATTTTAATTTGTACTTATTTATAAAAATGGTTCTGGAGTCATTCTGTAACCCCGACCGACCACTTTCCACTATTCACCTTGAATTTCCATTTATTTACAAAATGCCATTGTTTACTTTTTTTGTGTTCCTGAATGATTTTCACTTCTTTCTTTTTACCAAAATTAAACATAAATTATGGTCATCTTTTACCTCTAGATCAACTTCAGAAATTCTTCTGTTGACCGAACTGCTAATTTTTCGGCTGTGTTCTCGACACCACCAGTTTTCGAAAAAGTGTCAAGTTTGCTTTCTAACTATGTCTCTAAAAATATTTCCCATCATTTCAAGACTAATGGACCACATACTGAGAATTAATTCATGCATACATGTTATGGCTTTCTAAGGTATTATATTCTACCCCCTACAAATAAATTCGTCCTCGAATTTAAATATAAACATTCCTCAATGTTGAAACAGGGATGGATATCTGCTCCGCATCTCCTGCTCGCTCTCCCATGTACACTTCTCCATTGTTTGGTTCCTCCATAGCACTTTAACCATAGGGATCTCTTTATTTCGAAGCTTTCTGACCTGTCGATCAACAATCTCCATAGTTAGCTCCTTATAGGACAAATCCTCACTGAGATCTACATCCTGAACCTCCAAAATGTGCGATGGATCAGAAACATATTTCCGCAGCATCGATATATGGAAAACTGGATGTACGTGGCTCATACTGGGTGGAAGAGCCAATCTATAGGCCACACTGCCAATCCGCTCAAGTATCTCAAATGGGCCTATAAACCATGGTGATAGCTTGTCCCTCTTCCCAAATCTCATAACTCCTCTCATCGATGATACCTTTAGGAAGACATGATCACCAACTGAAAATTGTACATCCTTCCTCTTCGGATCAGTATAACTCTTCTGCCTACTGAAGGCAGTCCTCATCCGCTCTCTGATCATAAGAACCTTCTCCATAGTCCCTCTGATAAGCTCTGGTCCCTCTAGTTGCTTCTCTCCTGGCTCCACCCAACACACTGGAGATCTGCACTTCCTATGATATAGTGCTTCAAATGGAGCCATACCAATAAAAGAGTGAAAACTGTTGTTGTAGGAGAGCTCTATCAGTGGCAAATAATAGTCCCAGCTACCCTTGAAATTCAGAACACATAATCTGAGCATATCCTCTAATGTCTGGATTGTCCTCTCTGACTGCCCATCAGTGTGAGGATGGAAAGCAGTACTGAACCGTAGCTGGGTACCCATAGCCTCCTGAAATTTCTGTCAAAACCGGGATGTAAACTGTGTACCCTTGTCAGATATGATCACCAAAGGAACTCCATGAAGATGCACAATCTTATCCACATATAACTGTGTGTACTGAGCTGCTGAATAGCTGGTCTTTACCTCTAGAAAATGTGCAAACTTTGTTAACCGATCAACAATAACCCAAATAGAATCATATTCCCTCGAAGTCTATGGTAGACCAACTATAAAATCCATGGTAACCTGTTCCCATTTCCACTCTGGCAGCTCTATCTCCTAAAGTAGCCCTGATGGCTTCTGATGCTCAAAATTAACCTGATGACAGTCTAAGCACTTAGATACATACTGAGGTACGTCTTTCTTCATACCAGGCCACCAGTAAACATCTCTGAGATCATGGTACATCTTGATAATCACTGGATGTACACTGTAAGCAGAATAGTGTGCCTCTCACATAATCCGATCCTATAACTCATCATAATCTGGTACACAGATACGCCTCCCACATCTCAATACCCCATCCTCTACAGAGAACTCTGTCATCCGTCCACTCTGAACCTCTCCCTTCAGCTTCAAAAGATAAGGATGGTCGTCCTGAGCCACTTTAATATCATCTAGCAACAGTGACTTCGCCCGAAATTGGGCTATCAGAGCCTGGTTCCGATCTTGGGAACCCAAATCCAACTCTACCCCAAAATTTGCCAACTGCCTCAAATCTTTAATCAATGGCCTCCTACCAACCACAATATGAGTAAGGCTACCCATAGAATTCCTACTCAGAGTATCCGCCACTACATTGGCCTCCCCTAGGTGATATAAAATCTCCTAGTCATAATCTTCAGAAGCTCAACCCATCTGCGCTGCCTCAAATTCAAATCATTATGCTGAAATATATATTGCAGACTCTTATGATCAATATATAACTCGCATTTGGATCTGTATAAGTAGTGTCTCCAAATCTTCAAGGAAAAGATAACTGCTGCCATCTCTAGATCATGAGTCGGATAATTTGCTTCATGTTTCTTTAACTGACGAGAAGCATAAGCAATTACCCCACCCATCTACATCAGTACGCGCCATAGGCCAATCCGCAAAGCATCACAATATATTGTAAATTTCTCCCCCTCAACTGGTAATGCCAAAATCGGAGCACTGGTAAGGCAATACTTCAGAGTCTGGAAGCTACAGTCACACTCATCCGTCCAGACATATTGCTCCTGTTTCCTCATCAGTCTAGTCAAAGGAGCTGCGATACGGGAGAAATCCTTCACAAACCTCCGATAATATCCAGCCATACTCAGAAAACTGCGTACCTCTGAAACACTAGCAGGCTAGGGCCAATTAGCTACCGCTTCAATCTTTTGAGGATCCACCATAATACCATCTTTGCAGATAATATGCCCTAGAAAGAAAACCTCAGTCAACCAGAACTGACACTTAGATAATTTAGCATACAGTTGATGCTCCCGAAGTGTTTGTAGCACTATCATCAAATGCTCCCTGTGCTCCTCCTCACTCCTGGAATAAATAAGGATGTCATCAATGAAGATGATGTCAAACTTATCCAAATATGACCTAAACACCCTGTTCATCAAATCCATAAAAGCTGCTAGAGTATTTGTCAACCCGAATGGCAAAACCAGAAACTCATAATGACCATAACGGGTTTTGAAAGCAGTCTTGGGTATATCACTCTGCTTAATCTTCAACTGATGATACCTAGACCTCAAATCAATCTTGGAAAAATGGAATGCACTCTTCAACTGATCAAATAAGTCATCTATCCATGGCAATGGATACTTGTTCTTCACTATGACATTGTTCAACTGCCTATAATCAATGCACATCATCAATGAGTCATCTTTCTTTCTCATAAACAGAAGAACTGCTCGGTCTGATAAACCCTCTATTCAATAGCTCCTGTAACTGTGTCTTCAATTCCTTTAGTTTAGCTGGAGCCATTTTGTATGGTGGAATGGATATCGGGTCTGTGTCTGCATGCACTTCTATCTCAAACTCAATCTCCCTGTCAGGGAGCAATCCTGGTAACTCCTTAGGAAATACGTCAGAAAACTCTTGAACAACCGGTATTTGCTTTAACTGAACAGAAGATCTTTGTACATCCACTACATGAGCTAAATAGGTTGAACAACCTTTCCCAATCATCCTCCGATCCTAGATAGCAGATATAAGGTTAACCCGGAACTCCCAAATATCACCCTGAAACTCAAAATCCTGCTGCCCCTGAGGCTGAAATCTAATCCTCTTCCGATAAAAGTCTATCACTGCCCGGTGTCGAGTCAACCAATCCATACCCAATATCACATCCAACTCAAGCATAGGCAACTCAATCAAATCAGCACGCAGAATACGATCATCAATCTCAACAATGCAATCAGGATAGAAATAATCAACATCCACACAATCCCCCATAAGAGTAGCAACAGACAATGGAACATCTAACAACCTCCTCTC